>JARHVA010001523.1:3120000-3127500 GCA_037957365.1 Torreya grandis
GTTTGTGTGAGAAAATAATAAAATTAGAGGAGAAGATTACGGGATTAGATGATGAGCCTTGACTCTTTGATAATAGGAGCTCATTGAGCTATATAAATGTAATATTTTTACCTATTGTAATAAATTTCGAATAATAAAAAATCCCAAATGATTTGAATTTCATGTTTTCATATTTTGTTGTGTTAAGCATATTTGGTGTTGCAGGTGTAAATACGTACTTGAAATATTATCTGGTATTAGAGCTATGATGATCCACAGTTGGTTTTAATTGGCCTGCATTTAATCATTTTGATTGCATTGATTGGCATTATCAAATGCACAGTCACTTCATCGATGACATCATGCAAATCTAAAAGTGTATTTGGAGAAAACATTTGCAGAAGATTCTCAACATACTGCCATGTTGCAAGGAGATCACTGTCCATAATCACTCTTCATTCATAGATTTGTTTTTATCATTACTTCTCTACCAGATCATCCAATTTTGTGCTACAAGTAATGTGGATAGTATATTTTTCCAACATTCTAGACTTTCATGATCTTGTCCCTTCACACGTGGATTCATCTGTGATTCTTCACATTACTAATCTATGTATTTATTCAATTTGTTTGATCTGTATGATTAGATCTACATTTTCATAGTTTTTAGTTCATATATATTCTGTGGATGATATTCACTCTTTATTTGGAGCCTAAAACATGGAATGATGTCTTTTTGAGAAAAGTATGGCATAGGACTGCGTGAATCCTGAGAAGGCATTCCAGGTGGAGAGAGAGCAACACGAGCAATGCAGCTGCTATTTCAACAATCCGTCAACACCGTCCAACATTTTTGACTATTTTTTTTTTTTTTGGGTAGATATTCAGTTTTGTTTATTGTAAATCAAAATTCAGTCAACAGGTTATTTTAATTTTTAGTGATGTTATCATTTATTATTTTAATTTTTAGTGATGTTATCATTTAATTAAGAGTTGAGTAGTCGTATGTTTATTTAGTTTTTATAATTGTCTTTTAAAAAGTAATGCCAATATATTACTTTTAAAGATTTTATTATCGAATCGTAATTTATGTCAATATATGTCATCAAAACATAACTCTAATTATTTGGTTATAGTTATTAAAAGAGTAAAAAAAATAGGGTAGTCTTATTTATAGTCTAGATTAAATATTTTTTTCCAATATTAAAATTAGATTTTATAAAAAGTTGAAAAAAAGTGTTATTTTATGTTTTATGATTAATCAAACCATAATGTCATTAGTTGAAAGTGCTAAAAAAAAATTTTGTAAGTCAATAGTGTCAATTTTATAAAGTCTTAAATTTTTTTTATTGACGTAATCATCTAAAAGTGATATTTGAGTGATAAGAGTGTTACTTGATACAACATATTCCTAACTTAGCCCTAGACCTATCCTAGAGCCTTTTATCACACTTTTCCAACCTTTGTGTAGACCACATGTATCCCTAGTCAACTAAAACACAGTCTCATACCTCCATTCCCAGATTTTGGCCCTTTCATGCCCAACAGCCTGCCAACTGGACATTAGTGCCACATTAAAGCCATCAAAGCCACATGGTGTTAGTGTCCCAACATGGCACTAGTGTCCCTTACCTTAAATATCCTCTATCCACTAGACACAAAATAGATGCAAAAGACCTATTCAAATAAGAAATAAATTGAGTAAAATCAAGGTTATTAATCCTTATTCTACCCTACTTATGCATACTACCATCTATAGCTTCATTAAGTCAAATTTTTTAAAATTTACAATCTCAAACACACTCAAAGCATTCAAGACCATTATCCTTCTAGCATCACTTGCACTTGCACCAACACTTAGGTGGGGAGAACTACATCATGGTTGATCCCTCTTTAGAGTATTGGTATGTAGGCAACACTCTTCACAGTAGGGTGTTGAGGATGTCCAACCTATCCTACTAATGAAGACAAATTTTTTAGCTCATGCCATACATGTAAATAGGATTAGGGTTTGGATCATAAATCAACTATTACAAGCACAATATAGAGTTTTAGATTTGATGTGCATAAGAACAAAACTCAAAAATACATGTGTAGGTGCACCTAGAATTTAAGAATGGCCCTGCACAAAGGACACTAGAGCCACATGGAGCTACTGTCCAAGTGTGGCATTGCTGTCTAGGATAGGATATGACACAAGGATCTTGTTGGCGATACTCAAACCTGTTCATATCCTAGTTTTCAACACTCAGTTCATCTACATCATGTGTTTTCTAGATAAGTCTTTATTTGCACATAATTATTAATATTTTTAGAAAGTCGAAGTGAGTCAAAATATGTAACAAATCAATGGTTATTTATTACATATTATTTCACTGATTTAGACTACTCAACCTTTGATCAAACTTAGGATTTAAATTCATAAAACCCTAAATGGTTAAATCATTTGGCAAACTTGACTTACTTCGAATATTGCTCTAAACCCTAGTTTGCCTTTTCCAAATTTTTGTGCACTAAATTAGGGTCACATACATCTATTTTTATAAATTTTTGGCATAACCTAGCTCATTAAATCAATCTCACATTAGGGTTCCATTTAGTTAAATATAATTTAAATTTTTGCAAAGTAGCCTTGAATTCAGAAAACCCTAACTCTAGATTACCCTAGGGTCCACATTTCCAGCATGTACTTAGTTTTAATTTATAGCTTATTACCATGATTATCATGATAGAGGCCATCCTTCACTTCTTGGTACAAATCCTTGGACTTTTATTAGCATGGTTATTACCAACTATTTGTAGAAAAGTACACATGTGTGTTACTCTTTTCATGGATTTGGTTAGAGCTAATCTTGTTTTACATATTGGTCCTCCATCACATGAGTCCCATTTTTCTATAGATCATTGTTATATGGCTCACTTTGAGTTAACTCTAGTTACTAATAAATGACAGAGGTGTTAGAGGACTCCTTTTGTTTCGCCTTCATGTAGACCACTTGATTATCTATGCTCCCATCTTGCCTCTACTACTTGCCCACAATAGATAGTTGAACATGTAGTCTGAGTTATCACTAGGCAGAACAGGGTGCCTCCTCTGCCTATACAATAGAAATATAACCCTACAATCCCTCATCATCCCTAGCACACTACCATGGGACCCCTATATCATCAAAGAGAATTTTATATAGTATATCATTTGAGAAATACACCATCCAAAATATCTATATTAGAACTACTTTAAAAATCAGTAATTTTCAAAGATATTCTTTTTCAAAAAATTAATCACACATCGTTGCCTCATGATAATGAGCCATATTATTTTTCATCTATCATGAACACTATAAAGGATGTGAAGGATGTGATATCTTTCTCCAATGAGGACTTGCCTTCATTGTCAGTAATTGATCAAAAATTTCCACTTTTCATTCAAGCTCAAATCAATAACACAACTATTAAATGATTTTTCATCAACGGTGGATTAGGACTCAATATATATAACCTCAAATTTCTAAAAACCATGGGGGTTAATATAGCATCTATTCAAAAGACATATAATAATAACCAAGGATTTGATGACATCCCTAGATAAACATTGGGTTTAATTACATTGGACATTATAGTGGGACCAGAAACCTTACCTACACACTTATAGGTGATGCCATATCATTTGCATTACAACTTTCTACTTGAGAGACCATGGATACATGATATGGAGGCTTTACCTTTTACTCTTCACAGATGATTTTTTTTTTTGCATGATGGGTACCTATACAAATGTCTAACAGATAATCAACCATTTATATATTTCAAACTCACTGATCCTCCTACACCAATTACATCATCAAATGGGACACCTCATGTTCTCATTAAATCCCCACCTCATAATATTACCCTTGTGTAGATACATACATATGAGGTGGGGGAGTCTAGCAAAACTATTCATATACCTTCTTCAAAGGTTTATACATCATAGTTACCCTCACCAATGATAGAGGAGTAGGCTCTCAAAGTAGAAACATCCTCATGTATATGATGATATTATTACAACACAATTACCATTACTTATTAATTTAGAAGAGGCTTACATTCATAATTTTGACATAGATTCATAGGCCACTATAGAGGAGGATCAACCACCTATAGATATCAATTATTATTTATGTGGATTGAGTTTTACACTAGTGGGCCTAGGAGAATACAGAGATGATTCAAAGGCACTTATACCTCACCATACATTAGTAGCATCACTTGCTCAAGATCCTATAGTCACAGGTCCCCATACTCAACTACAAGCAATAAAAGATCCCTTGATCAATTCTATACACATGGTTACATCCATGGATATCAATTCAGTCATACATATTTATGTAAGGAGTTCATAAGAAATACCATACCAGATCTTATAGATACTACTTGGTAAAAGATTGATGATATTACTCATAGTCTAGCACAAATTAGTCAGTAAATTATCACCATAAGAAGGTCAACCCTTTTAACACTTTCATAAACTCAAAAGACATGATACATACACATGATCAGAATTACAACATAAACTAAATAAGTTGAAGGCTAAAGTCACTATCCTGATCATTCATCCTCCACATCAACAGGGACAACCACCATCAACAATACGAGCTCCTTAATAGATATGAGCACCACAATAGAGTCATCATCAAAATAAATATTCATGACATGATCCATTTACTATACATATTTTGTAGTAGATAAATATATTCCCCATGTGGCTATAGATGAGGATTCTAATCCTAACACTTGCACTTTGGCATTTCTACACCACATTGGTTATTAGGAGAACGAGCTATAACATGTTATACATTGTCAGGATTTCATTTGACATATTACACTACTTGTTTCATGTGGACCCAAGGCATCCAATACATTATTATTCAATTTGAGCATGAACACTCATTTATAGGTTACACTTAGTAGAACATGGTTACAAATGATGGATGACCAAGTTTTTCAGTCAGATATATGCTTGACATTCATTAATGATGAGCACATAATTCTCATCCTACACAATGACATAGATTAGAACCACATGTTTCACATAGATACTTTGTGGTCTAATGTGGTTTACTCTAGGACTGTGTGAGAGACATATTACACAATTGAGTAACATGCCATTTAGATGTATATACTTTAGAATCATGACAAGGATAAGGCTCCACTAATACATATAGATTGGTATGATGACTATGATGATGATGATGAATTATTTGGGTTTGGATAGATTTAGTATTTGACATTGGATTAACTTCCACTGGATCCACCATTTGATTATCTACATCATATGGATGTGCTCTTGGGTCTATAGAGATATTACACTTTGCTTGTATATTATTTTATTTACATTTCCAATATTTACTTATACATGCTTTCTACTCTCTTGCTCCTTATACATAGTTTATTTTCATTTTCTTATACATAGCTTATATTGAGAAAATACAACAACAAAAAAACATGTCAAAACACAAAAACATTCAAATATTACTCAAAAAATACAAAATTTATAGAATGTATGCATTTTTATGTTTACATTTCTTATTTTTTCTAGATACTACATATGCTAGCTATCTTAGTATATTCAGTTTTATCATACATACATGTTTCACTTGTTCTTGTCAAGCACTTGCAAATTGCTTATACGACTTAGGTCCACTACACTAATCTAGACTTGCTATCATCTACCCATTGGGGGCATATACACTGACCTAGGTTAATCCATTTGATACATCCACCCAGTTGGGGGCATTTCATACATAGTTTCTATTACCAGGGTCTATCCTTACATTATTTACATTCCAGGTTTCACATTGATTTATCATGATATTGATCATTGCTAGTCACACTCAATTTTTTTTCCAACTATCACTAGTTTAGACTCAGCATATGTACCTCCTCACTCTTATATAGATTTATACTACATAGTTATGTATGCTTTCATTTTGATCTTTCCTAATTTAGACTTGGTTGTGTTTTTTATGCTTCTTCTATTTGAGGGAATTTGAATATGTCATTGCTCTTTGGATCTATGCCACTTCTATTCATGTATATGTTGGGCGTGTGCCCATGTCCCTTGTATGTGCTTTCTTTATTATATATGCAAACATTTGAACATGTCCTTTTATGTGGATCTAAACCTACGTGCTTGTTGCTTACATATGTGGACATTTGAACATGTCCTTTTATGTCTTCTTCTCTTAGATTTAGTGACATGTGCACATGTCCCTTAGATTGTGTCTCCATAGAATATTATGTGTGCCTCATGTGATTTTTGTGTATTATTTATTGTATGCATCATGACCATGACACTTGTATTTAATTGTTACACACACCAATTTTTTATACCATGAGGACCTCATGCATCTACCCTTTATACTTGGGTTCTGTGATGGACATAATTCTCCATTCCCTTAGGTAGCTACTTAAATTTATTATTATACACATTGATTACATATATCTTAACAACCTTGTGCAATGATAGATACAAAATGCATCTTGAATTACATACTTATGCTTAGATTCTCTTACATTCTAGTGTTATGTTTGCACATTATATTGGATTATTATGCAACTATCATATATACATTGGCTAACCCATTTTCCAAAGCTATTTATTTTTAAGATAGTTCTTACACAAGTCAACAACTACCCTCAAAAGATGGGGAATTAAAAGGGATTTGTCATAGAGATCAGGATCCTACAATGCATTCATTGAACAATTTTTTAGCACACAAGCTTAATTTTAGGAAATCTGACATAGGTAAAACACAAGAAAAATAGGGAATCAAAAATCAATACAGTGACTCAGATTTTAGACCAGACATATATTAACCACTAGATTGGAACACTAGCACCACATGGTGATACTATCCAATACATGTTGTTACTATCTAGTAGCCCTAGTTTTAGGGTATTACAAATCAATAAAATAGTACACTAGGTATAATACAAGTTTGCACAAACACAACTACAAATTTGTTATTTATGCTTAGATTTTGCTTAAATTCACACTAGTTTAGCTCAGATTCATATCAATTACTTATATTAGGGGAATCATACATGGTATGATTGTTCCCATATTTAGTTTAGATACTTGGATACAACTATTACAACTCAGTCCAAAATTAGTATACTCAGATATTAGATTGGGGGTATGTGTGTGGCACATAGTTTCCATATGCTCAGTTACACACATGTTGATCAGATGGAATGGAAAAATCCATGTCCTTTTCTAAATTATATTCACTTGAAATCATATTCTAGGTTATCAATAATTTCATGCCTTACTCCATATGTAGTGATTGGCATTCCTGAGTGGCCCAGAAATACCTAATGTACTTGAGTGGTGATAGAGATAACATACATAGTTAGATATGCCTAGTTAGATATTTTTAGCACTTTTTGCAATTAAATTTCATTTGAATCTACTACACATAGGTGGGAAATGATGGATTCATGTCCTACTTGAGTTTTTGAGCCACCCACATGAGAGGG
>JARHVA010001523.1:3135000-3220000 GCA_037957365.1 Torreya grandis
AATTAGGGGTGATGATGGATAAGTAGGAAATGATTAGGGATGATGAATAAGTGAAATTAACACAAAGTGGTCATTTGATATGTGTTAGGGTTCATTTTAGTGGGCCCTATAAAAAAATCATGGAGGTCCTGAGGCAAATCAGATTCATAATGGTGATGAATCAATTTAGAAGGCATTTAGATGCATAAGTGAATCATGTGATTCCACATGATATATGATGTAGATGAACATTAGAAGTATGTAGACATACACCTACACAACACAATCAAACATTTGCATGTAACATGGTATGGGTGGATGCTTGTATCATCTAAGAAAACACTGGATGGCATGGGTAGATGTTGGAAACATGCATATGGGTATCTTTATAATGCATATGGACGCCAGCTACATGCCAATAGAAATTGAAAGTGAAAGAGGTGGTTATGCATGTTATATTGGTTACTCTATTTTATAAATTTTGAGCCCTAATTTAATGGATAATATAATTAGAAATGATTTTTAAATGTGTGTGTGTGTGTGTGTAAATTGATAGGTTTGAAATAATAATAATAATAATAAATTTATATAATTATAATTATATTTTAACTACACACCATTCATTGGGGTTTTTTACACATCCCAAACAAACGTCCACATCATGTTGGTAAACGTCAGTGCAATATGAGTGCTTGTCTTGGATGTAAGGAATAATGCCAATCCTATGTGATACTACTCATAATATACCCATGTGAATATCACATGTTAAGAAAAGTGTTTATTTCCTCTTCCTTGGGAGAGGTTGCCTGACCATGTATGTGGGATAATTATCCTTCATTCATGGATGCCTCTAATCTACTTCACCTAGGTATGTATGGATGTTGTTATCTGATGACATAAACCAAGAGGCCACAAACATCCATTGATAGATTAAAGATTTATATCACTATGGATGTCCACCAACAACCCACATTTGATCTTCATTTTATCATAAGTGTCTATAAGAAGATTGTGGGCATCAACCAATAGGTAGTGGGCATTTGCCAGTAGCCCAAAGGTGCTCACCCACAACTTGGGCCTTGAGTTTGTCCATGAGACACCTATCAATGGATGCTTATAATATATCGATAGACATTGATATGCTATGGGCATCTACCTATATCTTATGGGGCCACAAATGTCTATTAATAACATGTGGGCATCCACTGACAAGCTATAGACATCCACTAATGGACATCCCGTGAGCACTTGCCTAGAGTCTTTGAGCATATGCCCATAGCCTTTTGGCATCCACTCATAGGCTACCAATACTAATTGATAGATTTAAGTGTTTTTTTCTTTTATACACATAGTTTACATAGTACATAGAATTAGTTTAATATGCAGATTATCAATGTTCACCTGATTGTATATGGTGAATTCATTAGTATTGAATTTTGAGGTATTGGAGAACTACATTTGCATGAATAAATTTGTATTCAAATGTAGGCAAACCTCTCCTCAAAATTAACTTTGACCCCAAAAATTTAGGCGAGACTACCCTATCAGCCTCTCCACAAAAATTACTAAATGCCAACTTCAAAAAATGGAATATTCATAGATTAATAAAGATTCATCACTAAAAAAAAATTGATATGTGTAGATCATAAATTTGACCTATGCTACCCCAATCACATCACTTTGTATAAATTTAAAAGTGAGTGATTTGTAAACTTAAATTTTTACAAACCTAGGACTCTTAGAAATGCTAGTAAGCAATCTAGAAGGCACAAAAACCTTATAATGACTATTTTTTTACCAAAAATAGACATCAATTGTAAAAGTTATGACTTAAAATCCCTAGGTTCAATACTGATACCCTAAAAATACCTAAGCACTGACCATAGTATATTTTTAAGAATTATCTTTCACATCATAAGGTGTGCAACTATAAGACAAACTTTATCAGATGTAGAGTGACCCTAATTTCTTATATTTACTAAAATAAATTTAAAGTATAAGGAATAAAGTTTAAATTTTTATTTATTATACTTAAATTTTATTTTAGTAAAATGTCTATTAGTAGACCATCCATAACTACCAATATATATTTTATGTCTTTAACTATATAGAACATGTAAGCATTATAGTGCATATGCATTTAAGTTTGGTGGTTTCAAGCCTAAATTCAAATAATGTGTATGTATTGTGACCATAATGCATATACATTAAGGGAAATATCCATGGAAGTGTACCATAAATCCATACACATACCCAAGTACACAAATTTATGTAAGACACACACCACACAACATTGAGTTGTCATGCTATGGGAACTATTCCAATTATTGAGATTTTTTTTAATATTATTTAGGACCCTAAAAAATATCAAGTTAGTTTTTATATACAATGGGAGTTCTAATTCAATAATGAAAAATCACACTAAGCATTCTATAGATGAATTGTTGAGAATCTATGTGAATTTTAGATGAATAAAATAATTTATTAGAGCATTTATTGAAGCACACAAGTTTTTTTTAAACACACACCACACAACACTAAATTTATATATTATCAAAACTATCCTAATTATTGAGGTTTGTTGATTTTGATATTGTTATTATTTTGTACCCTAACAAATATCAATATAGTTTTTATTTTCTCTAATTTAATATAAACCCTAAAATATATATTGTTTTCCTTAATCATTTAGGTATTTTTACCCATCTAGGGTTTTGAGAAGGGTTTTTAGTATGTGGTCAAAGTTGTAGTGTGGACAACTAAGTGAGCTTATTAGAGATTTGAAATATGAGAACATAGCCATCAAGTCAATTTGAGGATGCATTTCACTTTTTATAGAGCATCCCAACATTATACACATTATCTAGAGTAGGATAAATACTCCTTGGATAATTCTCAATTCATCATCAAATTTCTAGGTTAGGTCTATGTTATTTTTGGGTACACATTTCCAATGTAAAATATTAAAAATTTTCACTATATCCTTCAATGAAATAGAGTTTCCTCTAAACCTTATATGTCACCTATTTTTATTTTAATAATTAATTAATTAGATTATATTATTGTCATGCATATTTAATTTATTTTATTGAATTATAATTATGCATTTGTGTTACAATTTACTTGTAATCTATTTATCTATATTATATTTTGGTGATCCTTGTGCTCTTACATGAATTTAAGGTTAGATGTTTCTCCTTTAGGACTTTTATGAAAACATTATGTTTTGTGCATCTATAGAGTTAGATCTAATGTCAAATAATGTGAAATGTAAATATATCTGATTATGTTAGGGTTAATCTTATTATATGCTCTTAGATATAATAACCCTAACTTCTATTTCACTTAATTTTATTGATCCCAAACTCTAGAATATTTTTAATTTATAAAAACTTATCAAATCCTAGTATGTTTGCAAAAATACAATTGTTTATATGTTTTTTCCTAGTGTATCCTTTTAAAGTCATTAAAAAAAAACCCTAGATGTTAATTATAGGAATTATTATTAATTATTTACATATATGTGGGGAATATTTATCATGTTATGGATAGATAAATTATTTTGATCAATAGAGATTTTGTATGTCATTCCATTATACCATTATTTCAAATCTACAAATCTATATGGCACAATCCTAGCATTTGTTTCTTGTTGCTTATCATGTTTTTCTTATTGTATAAAATGCTAAAATTTATTTTCAAATATGTATTTAATAGAAAATTTTAAAATATTTAAATATATTTCAATATATGCTAAGATTTCATGCAATTCATTTATCACTCTATGTATATGTCTTTCCTCCCTTGTTAATTATATAAGAATTTGAGAGGCTAATGTAAAAATTTCATGTCAATGTGTGATGACTTATTATGAGATGAATCATACTAGATGCAAATAAGGTCTAGAGCTAAAAATTAAATAGTCCTACATAATCTTCCTCAAATTGAAAGAGGGAATAATCAAAATGTCTCGCCTAATCTCCCTCAATCTCATAAGTTTAAATTGTTTGTTACGAAATATTATGATATTATAAATAAATTTTAAAATACTCAAGTCAAAATATCTATCCTTGAATTACTTACCAAATCAAATGTTTATAAATAAATTTCTTATAAAACATTAGAAGATATAAAATATCCAATTGACATCCAACAATCTCACTTCACTTTTAATATTATATATTTTAAAGATAGTGAGAATGTAATCACCTTTGAAATGATAATATACTTTCAAAATATGTTAATAATCAATATTTACCCTTATATATTCAATTTCTCATCATGATTTAAAGATTATAAAAATTATTGTTGATAATGGTTCAAGATTCAATATTTGTAGCAACAATCAATAATTAAAAGCTTTTTGAAAAACTACACTCAATTTAAAATTAGGGTAATTAATAGTAATAATGAAATGTCAAGTTATATTTAATAACAAGATATAATATTTTATTTAAAATATATTAAATTCATGACATAGACATTGTTCCCTATACTTTACATAAATATTTAAATTTTATACATGAAAGATTCATTTATACATATTCAACAATCATATATTTTTTTAAAACTTTTAAGATCTAATTGAACCTCAAAATAATATAGTGCCTCATTTTAATAATTATCAATTAATTATAATATCACCTAAATAACTTATTCCCCCGCCGAAAAATTGAATTTGATAAATGTAACAATCCTAAATAAGGCAAGGAAGAGAATACTCTCATAGTAGATAAGATAAATGAGAAATCGTTTTGGGATATCATCCAATAAACATTTCCTTCTAAGGCTTATTTAAAGGACATAAGGCATGATTATATAATTCCAAATTTATATACACACATGAATTTATTTCTTACCTTAGTTCAACCACCATCATGTTTATTTCTTTAAAGCCTTTCACGTGCACATAAAATACTTTTATTTATGGAAATAGGATTAATGTTGAGTATCACTTTTCATTCAAAACATTTCAATAATCTTTTTTATGAAATACAAGAATCATGATGTGGTTTTAGTATCGTATGTATGATACATATTTAAAGTTCATTAAATTAGAATTTATTGAAAAGTTGGTATGTTTGAGAAGTATAAAATAAAGATAAAAAAATAACAATAGTTTATATAATCTGTTAAATAAGAAATTACTTATATTACAAATGTTTTTAGAATATAAAAATTATAGAAATATGTTTTTGGTTGAAAAGTATTTTTTTTATTAAGAATAAAGATTATACATTCATATTCTTACAAAAATAAATGTTATGAATCATGCTTCCTTACATCAAATAGATCTGAATGATCTAAATAAAACTTATTTTTTAAATATATAATATTTTATATTAAATTTGATTGAATATTCATTTGTGTCTATCTTGAAATTGCATTTGATTGAGTTGATTTGTCTCAAAATATAATTAATATAATAAAAAAGCTATTAAAAATAACCCATGTAATATAATATGCTAAATAATACCTAAATAACCCACGTTATGTAATGTGCTAAATAACACCTTTAATGTCAATAAAAACACTATGCAACATATTTCCCAAGAGTATAGTGGTTGAAAAAACAAAGTTTCAAAAATAGGCATTAATGGGCTAGGGGGCAAGGAATGCATGGATGGAGGATGAGAGATTTGGTTTCATATAATAGTTGAATATTACTACTTGTGTTACTTGTAAGGAAATTTAAAAATAGAAAGGTCTCTCCATCTTCGCCACATTGAAAATGTATGAGACAAATTGCTCTCGTCTCAAGGTTGAATCACAAACTTATACATCCATTGCATCTACAATGAAAGACTAAGATGTTCAAATATTTTCCCTTTTGTTGTTATACAATAATTTATAGTGTTGTTTTTTCTTTGAAGTGAAGAAGCCATGCATTGTGAGGATAATATGTTTTACGTCAAATGATTTTGATGGAAGAGATTTTTAAACATTTAGAATTTTTAAGTTTACCTTTACTTTCTTTGGTTTTGAGTAATTTTTTATTATATATTATCATTTGTCAAAGGAGATAGGGCATTAATTGTTTGGAATGTAGTTATAATTATCTTAAAATTAGCTTTATATACTTGTTATTAATTCATCATTAAAGGACTTAAGCTTAAATATGAGGGTATTGTATCAATTCATCATTGCTTATGTTTTTCTAATACTTAGTAGTAAGATTAGAAGGAATTCTCAAAAAAATTAACTATACCAATTATTTCATTTTTTATATCATTTAGTTTTGTCCTTGTGGTAAGATATACATGTAGAAATGTTTACAATTGAAATAACAATTATTAGTTTTTTAATTATCCAACAAAATAAAACATAACATTTTTCATGATTATAACAATGGTCTTAAATCCCTTCATAACTATCACCCTTATAGTGATTTGTTTCAGCTGTCCAACTTTGTATTTATTATGTTTAGATATGTATTGATAGTAATACATTTTTCTATTAACATTTAGTAACATTATTAGAATATAATAAATAATTATAGATTTGGTCAACACTATACTCGATGATTATATCATATCATAAGATTCATGTTAAATGTATATAAAAGATGTATGTTTCACTCTTAGGTTTGACATTCATGGCAAGGTGTATTTTTTGGCCTTATTGGATGCTCAAATATGTATGTTATGTTGTGCATGTTAGTCATGGTGGGTGTTTAAGTGATATATATTTTTTTTTAGCTTGACATTGATGGGATGGTGTTTTTTTGGTGAGTATTGATTGTTAAAAGAAGATGAAATATGTTATATTGACTATGGCATGGTGAGTGGGCTTGGAAAGGGTATGACAGATAGCAACATGGGACTAGTTTTGAAGATATGTGGTTTTTGTGTAACTTCCATCAAGATATGTATATTCATATACAAATTTTATATATGCATGTCTATTTTTTGTTATGTAATATGTATTGTGGGTTAATATGATAAATATTTGTACATGTGTGACATTTATGCATTGATTATAGATCCTTATTTAAATACAATTGCCAACAAGGCTTAAATACGATAGTCGTATGGTTATATTTACATTTTAAAGTCTTAAAATAAAATCAACTTTTTAAAAGACCATATCAAATACGATGAAATCTTAGGTAGGTCGTCAAAAGCCATTATCAAATACAGTGAAATCTTAGGTAGATGATCAAAAACTATAAAGAGTACACACACACACACACACACACACACACTTTCCTCTTCTTGTTATGAATGATATTGAGATTTGAAGGGAAATGTTGAATAGATAACTATAAATACCCTAATTTGAATAGATAACTATGAATTATATCTATCACTTACTATTTTGGCACTATTTACATAAAATCAATCAATAGTATAGCTTAAATACTCTGCATACCACTCAACATTCCCACCTATACATTTGCATGCTTGATCAAAGAAGGGCCTAGGAGAAATTCATCCTAGCATATCATGCAAGTTGATGTGCACATTCCCTAAGGGAGAAGTACATGCAATTTGAGACTCCTAACATTGGGTTTAATGTAAGCAACAATCAGGACAACAAGAGTTATGTTTTGTATAATTATAACATCCCAAAACCTAATTTTTCCTTTCCTTTTACATTTGATTATTTGATTATTTCATGTGTGTAGGTATTCAGTAGGGTTTTGAAGAAGAACCAACTGAAACAGTGACACAGACGATCTCCCATCCTATAGTAAATCACCTACAGGACCCTTAAGAACTCCCACAACTCTTCTAAAAGCTACACACAACCACAATAAGAGAGACACTAGTGCCATGTTCGGATGGTGATACTATCCTAAGGGGGAACTACTATCCTAAGCCAGATGTCAAAAGATAATTTACAGATGAAAGATTACTCTATGTCTACTCAGTCATCTCTAGTATTCATATCTATGAGAAACTTTGTACATATCTAGATAAGTCCATCTTCTCCCTGTATTTACTATTTTTAAAAATATACATAAAATCAATTAATTCTAATTTTATTCTAGATTTACAACAAACTCAACCCTTTAACTAAACTTAGGATTTACATAGTAAAACCCTAAATGGCTAAAAATTTGCTGAAACCGTCTTATATAGCTTCAAAAACTCTAATTTTTGTAGGGTCTATCTTCTAAGAAATGCACATTAAATTAGGGTTACAAAAAACTATTTTTTTTTTAAATTTTTTGGATTAACCTAGCTAATTTAACTCATTTAATACTACAATTTTATTTATTTAGTTCAATTTGAATACTTACAACACAAACCTCATTTCAAAACTCTTGATCCACATTCTAGGTCCGTATACACATAAACATTAGCATATAGGGTTCCCAAATCAACCCTATTTTCTATTACAATCTTTGTTCAATAAATTCACACATTGCACATATACTTATGTTAGATTATATTCTACCTCTTATGTGTTTATTATTCATTATTTACACTATCTTCTTTGGAAAGTTAAAATGGCATCTACAAAGTCTTCTACCCTCATCTTCTTGATGCAATCTTGAATTTTTCACTTGATTATAAAAATGAATGGACAAACTTTCAAGATTGTACACTAGAGCATGATAATGATTTCATTTATAATGATGATGATGATGATGATTATTGTTACAATGATGAATAAGAGGATTATTATGCACATGATATTAGAAATGAACATTAGGATGTATTAGATAAATCATCTTCTCTTTCCTCTTATTCTAAAAACTCAAATTAACAACATAATGCCAAAATAACCTCTTCTTGGTAGTGTTTTATTACAATGTGATCCTAGTTTTTCAACTACTTTTGCTAATTCGTTGTTAAAAATAAATCAATATAAGTGCACTACACAAAAATCACTTTTACATGCTTCAAATAAAGTAGATGAAAATAATGCATCTTCGTTACCCTTCTCAATTACATTTTAGAATGCAAATACAAAGAATGTTACACCTTCTAACAATGCATAAACTAAGGTAGATGAAATTCCTTTATCACCTTTATTTACATTTCAAGCTCAATGCAATGATTATTTTCTAGAAATAGATAATGCAATGTTTCTAAATCTTCTCTTATATGTTATAATGTACAAAAAGAAAACATGCTTGTTATTCCTTTTCCCTTAATCTTCAAATAGAAAATGATAATCATGCTTTCATTTCAAAAATGAGTAGCACACAAATACCTTGCATTACACTTACACAATATTATACATTTCATAGTATTGAAAAGTTAAAATCTTCTCCTTCTCTTAATGATGTGAATGACACTTTTTCTACTCTTACCTCTTCAAATCAATTAAATTTTGATTTTTTTGAACAATGACATAATGATGATTAATGTGATTATGATGAAGATGACATAGAATCTACAACTTATACTTCTCTTACTTCACATTTCTCTTGTTCAACCAAACATTAGATCACATGTTAAAAGACACACACACACACACACACACTTATTATTATGTGCATAATTTTCATTCACTAGAAATAAATTACTTTCTATTCAAACTAACAACACAAAATATACTAATAAAACCCCCTCAACCCCCCTTACTATAGTAGAACCTAGTTCTCAAAAAAACCAAAATGAGGGTGATAACCTATTTCCCTCTAACCAAGTCCAAGATATCACACCTCTAGAGGTTATTGAGATCACACCAACCCTTCCTAAAAAAGATTTACAATCTTATATACCAACGGCTAAAATAAACAATAAAATTCAAGCATTAAATGAACCCCTAGATAATGATAATATAGCTTCACAAGTGTTAATTTATTTAATGCATTTTATGGATACTTTGAAAAACCAAGTACATCATCTCACTTTGCTAATGAGGCATATAGATCTCAGGATGATGCCAATGTTATCCATCATAATCCTATTCCATGCATAATTGTAACTATAAGGTTGCTGCATAACCTTCAAATATTGATGTTACCTATTTATTATAGACAAAACAATCCATATTTACATCTTTAGGCTTATGATAAATCTATGGCTCATGTGACAAACAAGTTAATCCTAATACAAGTGTTTCCAAAGTAACTAAAAGATAAAAAACTAGACTGGTTCCACCATACACTCCCTAGTACATCTTTGCATACATATGAGGAACTATAGTCTTCCTCAAGCATTATATATAGAATAAGGGACCTTTAGTCACACATTAGAGGTTACCTTCACTACCTCAGGGTGAGACAAAGCCTACCTCAAAGTACATTCTACAGTTCAAAGCTTATTTTCATTAGTTAATTTATCAACCAATGGATTTAGAAGTGAAAAACATCTTTACTTGAGGTTTAATTTATCCTCCCAAGGATATATTTCTATATAAAACATCTAAATCATTTAGACATCTATGCAATGCAACAATCTCATTAGAGGAATAGTTGGGATTAGTTATTACACAGTCAGAGGTAGATTTGTCTTTGGATCCTTCAAAACCTCAGTCATCAAATTTGGGACAAGAGCCTACTACACTTCTAACTCAGAAACCCATGGAAATCAAACAACCAATAAAAATAATCAGTAAGGGCAAAGAGACACTCTATACATCACAACCTATGGTGAATAACACACATGATATACTTAGAGGGGTTATATAATTTTTAAGCAAGGTTGGGCCTCATGGCATTTTGTTTACACTACTAGATAAAGAGATGATTACACTTCTTTCAATTAATAATCCACCTCACCATTTATACCAAGTACCACATAAGCATTATTGTCATTTTCATCAAATTAATGGTCATTTGGATGATCATTGTTATGCCCTCAGATTTTGTATTGATCATTATGTTAGCAGAGGCATCATAGAGTTCACATAGGGGGCATCAGGGCCTCATTCGTCATACTCCCCTAGATCACACTCCTCTACAACAGAGTTATCCCAGGGTGATCCTTGTATGGAACCGTTGGTTACTCATCATACAAGCCCTGTATTTATCAGTAATCTCCTACATCACAGCTTCAACAATGATGACAACCTATTCATAGATTTTAAAATACACCTCCAGTGTGTACATTTATTAAGATATTTGGGAACAACTATAAACCCAAAAGCATAGTTTTGGTAGAGACACCAAATAATTGGAAATAATTACTGAGCTCAGAATGCATCAACCAATTAATATATTTGAGAATAACTATCAACCCAAGAATACAGTTTTAGGTCAAAAAATAATAAAGATTTATGGCAATTAGTATAGAGATCAGAATTCAACTTTAGTTAGAATACCAATTAAGATATTTTCATAAAATTAGGAAACTTAGAGTACAATTTCAGAGTGACAACCAATCAATATTTTTCATAAAACTCTACACAATTTTCCACTAGCATTGCATCATAGGTAGTTCCACTTTCACAATCTATGTCTATACCAACATAGCATGAGCAGTATGGTCATTGGTTCTCCATGCCATCAGGGTTTAAATAGGGCATCTTGTCATTACAAGGTATAGATGCAGATATCTTATGAGATATAAACAATTAAGAAACAAGCACCATATACCAATACAAAAACTTAAATATCTTTCACATATGCCTAAAACATCCATAACACATATATGAATCAATTAACATTACTCCAATGGAAATAAAATTACAAACATCAAACATTTCAAACAAATAACCAAATTTAAACACATAAAAAAATTACACAATCTAAACCATCTCCATATATATAACTCATAACATAGTCTCAAATACAAATGTGATGCATCACTCAATGATGCAAACACAACTATTGGGACCAACTCCCTCACTCTCACTCTTAGATACATTAGCACTAAAACTAGAGGCCCCACTATATCTATGAGACCTTGATCTATAGCTATGCCTACTCCTTCTCTCTTTGTACACAACTATCTAAACCCTACACTCATCATACTCTCATTAAACTCATATGTAATCATCTACTATATGATAAATCACCCCACCTACATCATTAGGAGAAGGTATGGTCCACATCTATAGCTCTGCATGTAAATCACCTCTATCTATTGTTTCTCACTTACACAACTTATTTAGATATACAGACATACAAGTCTACATAGGTTTACATAGGCATTTAATTATATAGATTATTCAAAGATACAAACACATGGGTCTACATAGGTATTGAGATATACACACCACATATATATATACAACATTGACATAGGTATACCAGTTTGTTCAGATATTTAGATACATAGCTACATCACTCAGATATTAATATTAGAGGGCATGAGACATAGCGTATGTTCTTGGTTCCCATTTTTAGATTTATTAGATTACACCAATATTATCACCAGTATCATCACTAGGTCTTTGATAGTTTGAATTACAAGGCCATATGTAGTGGTTGATCCATAGCAGTACACCAGATTCAGTTCACATTACTCAAATTTAGAGTGGGGGAAAGTGAGCCTTATTTTTACATACATGTAGCTTTCAGTACTCAAATTTAGAATGGGGGAAAGCAATCCTTGTTTCTCCATGTATTCAACTTATACACTTAGTCTCAGTACAGGAAGAATTTACATCATATGCTTCCTTTCATATATATGACTCTAGTTCTTATCCACTTCTTTGGCTAAGAAGTGGTCAAAATCGAGATTACATTCATACAAGTAAGTACATGTAAACATTTGTATTTTCTTTTACTCTTGTACTTACATTCCATTACATTACTAGAATAAAAGGGGAGGAAATGTAAACACCCTAATTTGGTGAAGCAACCACGAGTACTATGTCTTTGGTTTCTATTTAAGACAAATGGTCTTAGTGATGGTTATAGTCCTTATTTGCATGGTCACCTTGGGTTTTTTAATCTTTCTTATCACTTTTTCTCACTATTTTGACACCCCCAATAGTCATTGGCTACCTTTTTTCTAATCTTAGCCCCCCTAGTCTATCATCATTGATTTTTTCTCTATTTTGACCCCTTGGACATTAATTCCATTTTAAATATAGTAGCACCACATGGCGCTATTGTCCACTTTTGCCTTCAATTTTTGATGGGCCCTTTTACCTGTGTTTGAGTCCTAACCCCTTTGTGACCCTTATCTTATGTTTTTATATCTTTTTCATGACATGTTGGCCAGTGAACAAGGTATTATTTTCCAAGTAAAGATCTTCCTATATAAAGAGCCTCACATGGCATTTTACATCTAGCACTTACTATTTTGACACTTATTACATAAAATTAATCAATAGTACAACTCAAATACTCTACATACTACTCATTATTCACACCTAGACATTTGTATGCTTGATCAAAGAAGGGCTTAGGAAAAATTCACCCTAGCATATCATACAAGTTGATAGTGCACATTACCTAAGGGAGAACTACATGTAATCTGAAACCTCTAACATTATGGTTATTGTAGGAAACAACCAAGACAATAGGGGTTCTTTTATATATGATTGTAGCACCCCATAACCTAATTTTTCCTTTCCTTTTACATTTGATTATTTCATTATTTCATGTGTGCAGGTAATCATTAGGGTTTTGAAGAAGAATCGGCTAAAACAATAACACAAATGAGTCTTCATATGATAGTAAATCACCTATATGACCATCAGGAACTCTTACAACTCCTCTAAAAGTTGCAAATAGTCACTACAAGTAGGACACTAGTGCCAAGTTTAGACATTAATGCCACATGACGCTATTGTCCTAGGGGGGGCACGGTTGTCCTAAGCTAGATCTCAAAAAATAATCTACAAGTGAAAGATTCCTCTCTATCTGATTAATCATCTCTAGTATTTAGATCCGTAATAAACTTTGTACATATCTAGATAAGTCCATCTTGTCCCTATATTTACTATTTTTAGAAAGATACATATAATGAATTAATTCCAATTTTATTCCAGATTTACAAAAGACCCAACCCTTTAACTAAACTTAGGATTTACATAATAAAACCCTAAACGATTAAAACAATAACCATCATAAAAAAAATCATGTGAGACAGGATTGAACATAAAATTTAGGCCTTAGATGTGGGCACCATATATACACTAAGACTGAGATGAATTGCAAAAAAATGAGATTGATGTGGGTACCAATCATCATACAAGTTTTACATAACTTTCACATTTACAAAACTCATCAAAATATAATAAAAACTAAAGGACTAGATACTTTATGATACACAATAATATTTACCAGCCCTAACCATTAATAAAAATCAGAGTTGAGGAATCGTTTACCAAGTCTAAGCTATTTATTTCACACCATTTGCAAATGCTTTACAATTGGAAAAACTAAAATGATGAAGAATAAAAGATAATAAATTAATATAAATCACCAAGGAGTAAATATTTCAAACCTGGTGTGCAGGTCAACATTTTTATCATGGTTTTCCTTCCTCTCTTGTATCTAAGCTAAAAACACATTTCCCATCAACATTGAATCATTTTGATACATCATCTAGCATGGCCATGTATCACCTCTTATAGCCCGTATGTGGCCTTGCCATGCTTACACATTTACTTTTCTTAATAAAAATAACCACCACTTTGACAAAATCTAAAACATATTTATTTTCCCTTAATAAAATTAAGATTTTTATTAACTCGTGAAATATAATTTTCATTAATTAACTCATAATTAAATAATTAAATGCACATTCTAAGTTTATCTCGAAGCCAACAACAATAATAATAATAATAATAATAATAATAATAATAATAATAATAATAATAATAATAATAATAATAATAATAATAATAATCTATTTCGATTCTTATTTAAGAATACTAAACCCTAAATAATCATTACCTAAATAACATTTTTGACCTTATATATCATAATAACATACTCATTGAATAACATACTTGTAAGGCAAGTGGATCGGCTTAACACCTAAGCACCACCAGAATTTTCCCATCTTGCACACCCACCATGGTATTTCCCTTGACCATCACGGTCCTCAAACTACGGGCACATCTTGTATTAAAAAAGTGAATGTTACAATGTCAATTCATGCACAGTTATAATATTAATAGTTGTTTCTCATAATGGGGGCTGTGGTGAACTATATCTATGCATCGGGTGAGTACTTGCATCTCTAGCTTAAGTGATATGGCAACATGCGAATGTTTTATATGTTAGATGTAGTAAAGTTTACAGGCCTAGTGAGGTTACTACTACTGCCCAATAAAAATACATCATCAATTTCTTTCTTATTAATGAAACCCTACCTATGAAATCAATTTCAACAAATGGAAACAAACTAAGTCAATAAGAGCCATGAATAAAATTAAAAGTTCAACACATAATTTATAAATAAGAAAAAATTATTCAAATTATAGAGAATCAACAAAGACAATTTATTTTAATTTGAGAATACATAATCACAATTAAAATTTAATTATTAACTTTATCTTTAAAATATATACACATTTCAAATAAAGACATATTCTTATAAACGATTTAATTTTACAACATAAAATATGATTAAAAGGTTTTGAAAAAGGGTGAGATGGGCATTTAAAATCAGACTAAATTTGATGGTAATTTCTCATTGTCTCCCTCACGCCCCCTTTGAGTACTTTTAAAATACAATCAATTATTTTTTTAAGGTAAACTTTATTAAATGCAATTTAAAATTCTAGATATCTTGGACTAAATTTGACAATAATATGTTCACTTTTTTTTTCTTTGCAATACAATGAATTGTTTTTAGTAATGATAATATTTAAAAAACAAAGTAAAAAACTACTAAAAAATATTATAATAAAAAACAAGTTTTTAATGTTGGTTTTTATTATGAACTGTATTAGCATTTGAAGGGCAATGTTGACTGTCAAATTTAGTCCCCTTTAAGACTTTAATGGTGTTGACTTCAAGTGGTCTAAGATGTAATGTATATAATCTATTGTGGTATGACAAAACATATTTGTTATAATTAACTTGTTAGAAGTAAATGGAAGCACACACCCTTTCACTTGTAACCATCAATTGGTGTTAAGCTAAAACAACATCGATGGCCATTGAATATAGATATTTACAAGAGTTTTGTCTCAACAATCGACTTATATTATCTAATTTACAACTACATTTATTTTTGTGTTATCTTCAAATCAAAAAGAATAAAAACAATAAAGTGCAGAAGCCATTATAATTTTAGCAAGATATTGATCTGGGTATTTTTAACCTTTTGAATTTACTTTTCAACATTTGTTAATCGTACTTATTCGATTGAAGAATTTTTTATATTACCTACCTTTTGATAAATTATTCATTATCACTCTTACTCATCTTTGACTAGGAGATTAAATCATTCACAAATCAAATATTATTATTACAAAAATATATTTTATTTAATATTTAGTGATACTAAAACATTCAGAAATATAACATTACTATCACCAAAACTTATTTTATCTAATATTTAATGATTGTAAAGAACGAATCAAATAAATATGAAAACATTATTATCTAAGAAAATATATTTTATTTTATATATAATAGATTATTCGGTTTTCTACACAGTTAAAACCATTTCACTTTATTTCGGAATGAGTGAAAGCCAGTATAATATATATCTCCATTGCAAAGTCAAACAGGATGAAGTCAGCTGCCAGCGTCAATTGCTATTAATGTTAAGCATCATTCATGGCGAAGCGATAAATGATGAGGAAATTTCAGTAAGTGTTATCTTTCAGAGATTAGGTAGCTGCCTTCCCAATAAGTTTCTCGTTGTAATCTAAGGGTCCTCTGTTGACTAGTGTGCATCAAATTAAATAATAGAAATTATATACTTTATCTTATATTTAAAGAGCTAAATTTAGATGTTGGGCATCAAATTAGGGAAAATAAAGTCCATATTTTATATTATATGGAAGTAGTTAAATTTAGATGTCAAGCATCAAATACAATTTAAAACAGGAATCCTATATTTTGTGGTCTAAGAAGTCCCATGACACGGAGCAACTGATGTGGACAGAACACTTTTAATTAGAGCACGGCCCCCTGTTCCTCACACTGCAGGGAAAAAGAGATTCAATTTTTATTTTTATTTTTTATTTAACACTACAATGAATGAAGAAGAAGAAGAATAGACCATTATAATTGTGGGTCATTTTATAGGAGGCGTAGTTGTAACTTTGGGCACACTCTGGTTTTGGCAAAACAAGATGAGACATCTTTTTCTATAAATATTGAATTTAATTAGAATATTATTTTTGATATTGTTTATTATGTATTATATGTATAATAAAAGTTTATGTAAATATAAAATGACTTTAAAATCAATTAAATGAAAAATTGAAAGGACTTTTTCTATGAAACTACAAGCCCTGTCAATTTTGAATAGTCATTTGAACCTGGGTACAAATCCACACATATTTCTACATACTCTTTATAAGTGGTTTGATGCATTTCAAATTAGGTACCACCCCAATTTTTATAGTTTTCTTTGTGGAGTTTGTAACTATTATATTGAAGAACAAAAGTTACATTGAAAGGGATGTAAATTTTTATTTTGGTAAAAGAGATTTTGTAAAATAAAAGAGTGTAATTAGATAGTTGAACTTCACTTGAAAATCAATGTCATTGTCCCTATCCAACCTTTTATGCATAAAGTATTAAGCAATAATAATATGATATTCATTTTAATAATCTTTCCAAAACATCTTTTCTTAGGTAAGTGCTCTATTAATTTTTATTTTTTTTTAAATTTTTTTATTAAGATGTTTACAGAGACAAGCTCCAATTGTTCCCAATTTTTCTTCTAAAAGTTCAAGTATGGTGTTTTTATATGTTTTTATGACCAATGTAATTGCTCCAAGTATCAATATATTTGTAGCATGGACGAATGGAAGCTACAAAATAGACTCAGTTCCTCAAAGTCTTCTCTTACTGTCATTAGTATTACGGCATTGATTCAAGTTGCACATCAAATGTGGACCCATGCCACAATAAAATCAACTCTTATGATGTCTTTATTCAACCTTGACAATAAAAAATACCCAATTAAAAATGTCATCATCCTACAAAATACAAACTTCTTTGTAATAAGTACAGACCATATAAATCTTATAACTACCCTTAATCCTAATTTGATATACAATATGAATCCATCTATATATATATAATAATTTTATATATTATAATATTTTTATACATTAAACATTAATTATATAATATACAAATATTATATTATATAATATATACGATAATATTTTTATATATTATAAAAGTGACAATTTACTAATATATATATTATAATAGATAGCGTTCGCTCTATATGATTTAGGACACTTGTCTTATACAACTTCGAAGTGTCCAACGATGTGGCGTGCTGTTGGGAAGATGATGAAGAACAACAAATCTGTAAACATGAAATTAATAAAACAGTAAAAACAAAACAAAACACCGTTCTCTTTTCTTGATTTTTCAATACAAGATGACTAAGAAATATCAGTTTTCGTTCAGAAAGAATGTGAATATATGTCATTGTATCAAGACCATTGGATCAACATCTGCTTAAATCAAACCATTTTAGTCAAAAGCGTGGCCTTTTCATGACTGACTGTTGTCTACTATCAGGCACTGCAATTAAAACTAGAGGCTTTGATGGTCTCGAATAGGTACCGCTAAACTATTTATGAATCTTGGTAATGAGATTAATCCAAATCTCTGAAAGGATGTCTATGATTATAACTCTCGAAGCTTGGCAGAAGGTTGACTAAATATTGCTGACAGTGCCCAAAAAACTTCTCTCCCCGTTGTTCTTTGGAAGGTTATATTCAGCATGTATACAAAAAAAAACTTCTCAATATGTGTACTCTTTTATGCTTAAAGTGCAGCGAGTTGTTCTTCGTCAATTTCTCTGTAATTACTGGCCAAATTGACCACGAGTTCCACCTAATATGCTATCATATCTCAGTAATAATGTGCCAAATGCTTCATCAAAATCATTTAAAGGTTAATCTATAAGACATTAGTACCAAGAAGTGAAAACTGACCCATTGTAGCAGTGTTTCCTATCAAAATGCTGTCGCACTTACCATTCACATATCGCAGGATGTAGTGCATTGGTTTGCATCTAATTTATGATATCCAGATCTTAATTTTGGAATCTTCACTGTAGGGTAAAATTATGTACTAAGAATGGTCATTGCAGCCTGCCATCTTTGATTTTCTGTAATATGTTCAGCATGTAACATAGAAAGTGCATAAAGTTTGAACTTTGCTGTAGAATCGATTGAGAGCTCCCTTGTGAGTAAGAGCCAACATATCTTTTATTTGATTGAGGTTCTGGGGCACAAATGGGGGGTCCATATTGAATTATAGAACCATTAATATTTTGATCACATTGAAATCATCAAGTAAATAACCACATCCGACCTATAAACACCCTTTGAGATTCAAATTTGGATGGGGTTGGGCATAACCAAACCACTCCACCAACCTTTTTACATCTCATTGACTGCTTTCATTTAATTTTATTAAATAGAGAAAAAATTAATAAAAAAGTTATAACTTCTTACCAGTAGTTTTTCTAGAAGAAATTGAACCACCATTTCTATCGGTGGTTCTCTGAACTTGTAATATTGATCTCTGAGGAGGGCGCAGTATCTCATGACAAGGAGGGAGCTATCCATATCAACCCAAGAAGTGATTTCTTCTCTTCTCTTGGGTTTCTGGTCTGGGCTGCTTTGGAATGCTTTGGAACCAGACTTTAGCTTTTGCAGACAGTGTGGCAGCCAGTAACTAGGAATCTTTGTAGTAGGTTTCCTCTCGGATGAAACAGAGTGCTGAGATTGCTCAGAAACATCATTAGACGCATAGTCAAGTGACATTTAGGGTGAATTTTTTACCGACATTACCTCAACAGAAGGTGAAATTTCTGGCGGAATTCTTGCTGAAATTAGGTCAACAAGAGGCGACGTCTGATGGGCATAAGGTTGACAAATAGTCTCCTACACTCTGGGAAACTCACTAGATGCCTGTGATATTTTTGGATCTAATGCGGAGATCATATCAGACACTTTTCTTGTTGAGCTAGTAGGCATTGGATTCTCTGTTTCGGCCTTTGGTTGATATCAAACAAAATCAACCTTCAAACTTGATTCATTTGTGAACTGATGAATTGAGTAGGAGTCACCTGTTGCAGTTAATGATTTTTTCAAGGCTTGCTTAGAATACTCATCAAATTTATGGTGATAAAGGACATCAGTAAATTTGATCGGAATTGAGTGGTATTGAATTTGACACCATCTTAGAACTAGTCTGGGAATTCTCAACTTTAAGCTTTAGCTGATTCAACAAAAATGAAGAATCCCTTGTTACAGAATTTGACTCCTTCCCTGAACTTTATTATACCTTGGTTCAAGACAGTATTCCCTTCACGAAAGTTCCAACACAGAACATGATGTGAATGCAAGCGGCGGTTTGCTATCCCTATTCAATTCCACACAAAATACAGAGCAATCACTTCATATATCAATCCCTATAACTTTTGTAATGTCCTTATGTTTTTATTTACACTTTACAAAAATTAATATTTTTAAATGGTAAAAATCCTGAATTTTCCCATGTAATTGGTCATATCGTCTTAAGTTGGACAAAAATTCTGAATTTCCCATTTAATTAGTCACAAATTGTAAGATCATATATCAATTTCTTATGCATTTGTTATATCATTTTTTTGGTAAAGTTAATGTGAAAACTTAAAATTATGTTTTTTTTAATTTTTATTATTATATATTTTGTAAATTTAATATAAAGACGAATCTTCGAAGATATTGGTCCCTCATAAAATTAATTATGCTTCTATTCATGGTAAATCGCAGGGCATCAATTGGTGGAATAAGATTCTTCTTGCACTTTTTTCAAAATTCAAACTTTTTCTCCTTTGTAATCCATTTGGAAACCCTAGTAACATGTTTGTTAGTTTTTAGAGTGGAGAGAAGCCTCTCTACATTATGGTTTGAGTTTTACATCCTCATCCGTATAGTGGAATAAACTCATTAAGTCTCAAGGTAAGCCTATTGCTATTACCTTCCATAAATAGGGATATTATTTGTTTAAAAAAGGTGTGTGGTAGTTTGACAACATGTGGGATTTTTCTTTGTTGAACTGGATTTCATGGCATAATTTTCAAAGACATTTTGGATTGAAAAACAAAGTTGAATAGTTTATCACCTTTGTTCAGTCTCTAGTTCTAGTGGAGTTGTCCATGAAAATGTGTACACCTATTCCATGCAGTTTTTTAAAAAACTAGAGATGGTTAGCGCATTATCATTTCAATGCCTTTCCATTGAAGAAAATTTATTTTCATCTTTTGTCCAACATCCCTTTAAATCCTCAATTGAATTTCAAATGAAAATGAAAATTTAGTGAAAGGCTTTGGTCCAATTTGAGCACACAAATTTGGAAATCTAAAGCTGGTGCATATGCTCAAATCATGGCTTGAAAAATCTTGCACTATAAACTGCTTATAGGAGATAGATTGAAAGGCATCGTGATCCAACCCATTAAGTACCCATTTTTTCATTCAAAACAGGACTTAAAACATGTGTTTTGAGACTGTGTATATGCTAAAAAATAATGGAAGCCTATTTTCAATAACTTGCTTTCTATATTTAGCCATCGGGTAAATTGGAAAGAAACACTTCTGGAGATAGGCATGAATAAAAATATTGTTGATGATACCATTAGACAAGTTATTTTATTACAAATATGGAAGAATAGATGTTTGACAACTTTCTCTAAATCTTCTTTTCATCAGGGAATGAGAATTCTAAAGATTTACTCTAAAGTTTTTCTCAATATTGTTTTTCTTTTTTCACAGCTACAGGAGGATTTGGAGAAAAACACAACGGTGGCTTTCTAGATTCAATAAATTAAATATCAAGTGAAGCAATTGTTATGTAACAAGAAGATCCATCTTATTCAGGGATTGAAGAATCTTTTGTATGATGGTTGACAAGTCTCTCATATAGTTGTTCATGCCTGGGATAGTATATGTTATGTACTTATGTATTGTATTTTTGAATGCTTTTGATGACGTTGTATGCTACCAACACTATTATGCTCTTATTTTTAATGCTGCCAATAGTTTCTCTTTCTCAGATGCTCTCATGACCATTAAATTCTTTATGCAATTTGCATATTTTCAATACAAAAAAATGTATACAAATTTAAAAATATGAAAAAATTAGTCATATTGTGTAGAGAGTAGGGAGCAAATAAATAAATTTCTTTTATATTTGTTATATCATGTATTTTGTAAAGATAATTTAAAAAATTAAAAATGTGAAAAAATATTCTATTTTTTTTGGGTGTTCATTTTTCAATACAAAATAATAGTTATATCAATCCTTTACACTACATAAAATTTAATATTTTTAGGTGACAAAATTTATGAATTCTCTCAAATAATGGGTCAAATCATGTGATATCAATGAATAAGAAAAATTATGAATTTTCCTATGTGATTGGTCACATCGTGTAAGTTGAGTGAATATGATTTTTTTTTGTTTTTTTTGTTTTTTTTTGTATTTGTGTTTAATCTTAATTTTTTTTGGTCTAAAATAATTTTATCATTAACCTTAGATTTTGTATTGAAGGGGTATATAGAAATGAAATGGCACAAGGGTGATAATCATATCTATAACAAGTCAATTAAATATTAAACTCAAATATAAGCATACACTGAATTTATTATATTGAGATAGTCTAAATACGAAAAATACAACTATGCTAGATATAGAAATGACAAAAAATGATTTACTTATCTTGTTATGATATTAATGTAGTTATATATCTCGAACAAACATAAAGTAGGCTAGAAGAAGATTTTGGATCAATCATCAAATTCTAGATTTGACACTTCTAGCTCTCTAGGTAGTGACTTCAATTTGGGATTGTTGCATTAACACTATTGTCTTGGTTCGACATAAGTGTCCTATATTGAATACTTGTTGGAATAGTATGTGACCATCAGGTACTTCTACATTTTACTTCATCTTTGCTCTAGTGCATTCAGATCTAGGTCACGGACTATCACTCCTTGTAAAATTATAAAATCCTAGTTCTCCATATACATAGTGAGCTTGGAAAAAAATAGGTTAGTGGGCACATAGTGTCGAGTTGACCCCAAAAACTCACATTTAATGAGTGTGGAGAACTTGCTTCCAAATCATTCACTCATTGAATCTGATAACTATGCTAAGTGTAAAAAGCATGCTTCTATGACATGCCCCCACTAATATACCCCCCTTTGAATTGAGGTAAATATAAGAACTGGTAGTTACCTCACCTCAAAAAAATAAGACAACTGTATAATTTATGAATGTAACCATGTAGCAGATAGAAGGAAACATGTCTAGATTAATGTATCATTGAAGCATATAAAAACAATGTGATCATATGTAGGCCTAAGATGCATGATAAATATCTTAACAATGTCTAGTTAGTAATAGTAAAATCTCAACAAGAAAACAAACACATGCATAAGAGCACTCAAAATCAAGTCAAAATGCAAATGTCTAAAGAGACTTCAAATAAGGAGCATGTTCAAATACTGAATAATCTAAAGGACATGACTTAGTCAAATATCGATAAAAGTAAAAATGGCATATTCAAGTGTCCATATAAAAAATAACAACATATGCAAATGTCAATGAAAGCATATATAGGCATAGGGGTCGAAATAAAATGAAAATATTCAAATGCTCAAACAATGAATACCATAGCAAGGAAAGACACTCAATGAAGTGAATAAAATAGAGCATAGGTAACTAGCATAAAAATGTCTTAGTAGCTCATGGATCCAATGTGTTAGGAAAAATATGTCAAGTGTATAACATATCAAGTGCCCTATATAGTATATAAGCATGGATGAAGGTATATGTAAGTACATATATATGCTTAAACATGATAATGTAGAATGATCATCAAATCATATAACTTGTGTGTATCATGATAAAAAAAGTGGATGGTCATAATGTTCATATGACATGAGTAGAGGGAAGGGACAACATTGAAAATATGAATGTATAATGTATCTATTTTAGCATGTACCACACTCAAGTAGAAGTGTGATACATATGTGTATGTAGGAGTAACTGAGTATGTCATCCATCAATTTAGAACTAACACATGGATACCAAGGAGCCAATAGAACATGTAGCTGTTGAAAGTGTTTTTGGAATTTTGGATGTTTTTTATTTTTTTGGTATTTATAATTTTTTTGAAGAGGAAATATCATCCTATGATGTCATCCCATGGATGGGCATAAATACCTCTCCATTGTGAATTTGGTGTAATGCCCTATTTATGATGTCAAGGAGCATGGAAAGTGCAAAATATGTCATTGTGGTATCAATGGTGTGCTGCTCATGTAAAATATGACTCAATGGTCATTAAAAAATAGTAGGAGTAACAAGAGTATGGGTTCTTGGAGACTATCATTGAGTGCTCTATGATTTTTTTTTATCATAGTAGTGATATATGCGTTTGAGGTGTTTTAGATATGTAATCATGGTGTGTATTAGAATATGGGGATTTCAATGAATCTATTATATGTTTTTAATGTAATGGTATCTCAAGTATTGGGTTCCTAATAAAGGGAATTGCCTGTTGCTTATCCTTTTGCATTGAATTAGCCTTAGTAGGCTTGATAATTAGTTGTCTGGGTATAAGTTTCTTTTGTTTAAGAGTATGCTCATATGGAATTTTGAAAACTATAATTACCCGATTGACATAAATGTATTTAACACACCCATGCACTATAAAAGCTAATGCTTAAAGAGTGTGTACCCAAGGTCATCCCAGTAACATATCAAATATGCATGTGGAAGGGATAACTAAGAAGGTAGTAACCACATGTGCATTACCAACCTATAAAGGTAGGTTAATCTCACCAAGAAACTTCCTGGAGGTCCCATTGAATGTTCACACTAATCTGGTAGAGGGGTATAAATTATGATGAGTATAACCAAAGTGCATAAGTAATGTCATAGTGTAAACATTTTCTCTTGTACTATTATCAATTATAACACTATGTATGGGGTGTTTATCAAGGTATTCATGGATGAATAGAGAATGAATATCTGAGTCATATTCCTTAATTTCATTGTCATTAAATGAAATAGAATTTTTTTGAACAATAGGAGATATATTTCATTTATAAGTACCAATAATTCCATCTAGTGGGTGACCATAATGTGATGGAGGAGGATGTGCATTATATGTTATTTTTACTTTTGGTTCCTTCTTAAAATGTTCTTGCAAAGGATTGTTAGATATTTCCTATTTATGGTGATCACCAGTTTATGAGATTGATTCCTTTGGACAATCTTCAAATATAAGCTTTTGGTCATCGATAAAATCTTGGATCTTGTGTTTCAAGACAAAGCATATGTTTGTAGAATGTCTTGGTCCTTGATGAAAATCATAATAAACATTCATATCATATCCTTTGGGTATAGGTCGACTTATATCAAAATTGATAGGATGAGGGAGAGATATAAGTTGACACTATAGAAACCATGGCAGTAATGATGTTGGGGACTTAGGTAAATGTGTAAATTGTTCCCTTGGTGCATTGGATAAGACAAGTTGATTAGGCTATTGTGAAACTGTGTTAACTATGGTGGTTTTGTTCTTTTTAGACTGAGGAGTTTTACCTTATAATTTGGTTTTAATGTAAACTTGGCATTAGATGTAGATGAGTTTGGCGTGTTTTTTACATATTTGAACTTATTCGATGACATAATCTTCATTTCACAGTCTTGTACAATGTGGCATAAGTCATTGAAAGATTTGAACTTGTTAAAATAAATGGACTCATGTAAAGGAGTAAGCAAATTTTGATTTAATATATATTATAACTCTTTTTTTGTGATAATATTTTCCATTTTGGATAACATTGTCTTATATCTCAAGACGTTCCTTGTTTGATTTTAGCAATTTGGGCATAGGAAACTTTTTTATAAATGTTAATGGAAAAGTGTGGCAAGAACTTTTCTACAATAGGTTTGAATGTTTTTATGGATTGGAAATATAAATCATAGAACAACCTCAAATCATAGTCCTTGAGGCTTCTTGGAAATGATTTGGTTAAAAGTTTATCATTGAAAGCATAGTCAAGGCATGCCACATAAAATGTTTGAATATGTTATACAAGATCACCATTACCATCATAAATTGTGAACGTAGGTGCGACAAATCTAGTTTTTAAAGGGTGAAAATATATTTCAAGTGCAATAGGGTTATGCAATACATATTATAAATCTATAGCATGAGGGAATTTAAAGCATTTTATTAAATGTTTGCAATCTTGTCCTCCAAGGTCTTTATAACTTGAAGGAATGATCGAACTATAGGCCCAATGAGATTTAGATTATCAAGTTTAATAGTCACCAAAGGGGATGAAAACATATTTTGAGTATTAATAGGTATTGAAACTGGTATTTTTATTGAAACAATTGGTAATTCCATGATATATGTATCAATAGTAGTTTCAGGGAACAAAGGTTTAAACACATAACCCATGCTCTCACTAGATGTATTAGGATGTGATATGTTCAAGAGGAGGGATGTTCCCACTATAGTTTTAGAATTTTGTGCTTCATTCAAGTTTTTAATATCTCATCAATATCTCCAAGGTTTTATCGAATGTGCTAATGAAATAATGTAATTACATGCACTTGATCATGGTCTATTTTCTCATTTTCATTTGTTTCATGGTTTTCATTATGATACTCTTCTTTTATGATAACCCTACCAATATTTTTTCATTATAAAAATGGGTATCATCATGATCCAAGGTATGAGATCCCTCATTGGTTTGAGACATATTATATGGTTGGAGGGGATGCTCGATATGTTCAATAATCTCACCTCATAATCTAGGGTTATGCCTAGGTTGCATGCAAAATAGTAAATGTCGAGAATTAAAAAGTATAATAATTTGACACCCTATTTGGTTTAAAACCCTAGGAATTAAAAAAAATTACATTCAAATGAATCGGGTTCACTAAATGTTTAACCCTAAAATGTTTTGGTCTAAGGCGATCTTATCATTAACCTAAATTTTATATTAAATAGGCATATAAAAATAAAATATCACAAAGTGATATTAGATATATAGTAGGCCAATTAGATGCTAAACTCAGATATAAACATACACTAATTATAATATGTTGAGATATTTTAAATATGAAAAGTACAACTATGTTAGATGTAAAAATAAAAAATAAATGATGTACTTTACTTGTTCTGATGCTAATATATTTTCAGATCTATAATAGGTAGAAATAAAATTGATAAAAGTTTCTAGAATAGTTATTAGATTTTAGATTTTACACTTTTGGCTCTCTAAATAGTAATGTCCACCTGGAATAGTTGAAACGTTGCTACTTTCTAGGTTCAACACAAGTGTCATGTATAGAATACCTAATGGAATAGGATGTGACCACCTAGATGCTTCCGGGTTTTGCTTCACCTTCACTTTAGTGAATTCATATCTGGGTCATGGACTGTCACTCCTTATGAAATTGTGAAGCCCTAGTTCTCTATCTTCATAGTGACCTTAGGAGAAAATGGGTTAGTGGGCACATGGTGTTGAGCTGACCATAAATACCCCACTATCAAAGGGTGCCACCTAGATAGATCATAATCCATAAGAGGGCTTCAAACTCATGTAGTTCTTCCCTATGTGTTAGATTATGTACAAATCATGTAATATACAAAAATAAGTACAATAATGATCTAATTTGTAAATTGAAAAATTGGACTCTTGGGATACTCATTTATAAATTCAAACCTATAGATGTGTAGTCCCTATGATTGGTATAAAAATAGGAATAAATAGGAAATCTTTGATTAATTGAATAATCTTTGGTCTAAATATTAGGTTTTGTAGGTGAGGAATGAATGGTGGTTGATAATGTGTTTAGATCAATCCATTTAGAGTAATAACTTGTATTAAATCACTTAGGCTAACCATTAAAATATGTTTCATTTATAAATTGGATGACTTTAGGGCACTAGACACTTGCATTAGGATAAGATAGTAACGTCGATGTTATTATCTATCCTAGATGTTAGTGTCCAGGGAGTAGGAAATTAGGAACATGTTTTGAACTTATAGCGATGGAAGATAAGTACATTTTAAGTATTTTGCAAAGATAGAAGACTTGGGTCATCAACCTAATACTGATCAAACTAAGAGATATAGGCTAAGGGGAATAAATATAGAGTAGATGTGAGACTTTTGGAAGAGAAAAAGGCAAAGAACTGAGAGAAATAGCTAAGGTATGAGTTTTAAAAGTGTAATAACCTAATAGTGGTATTTAGATGCTAAGAGTGATGCTTGAGATAACCTATTTCTAGCTTAGCTTTAGACCTATCCTAGAGGCTTTATCACACTTTCATAGCCATTGTGTAGACCACAAATGTCTCTAGTTAGCTCAAACATAATCCTAGACCTTGATTCTTATATCCTAGCCCTTAATGCCTAGTAGCTTGTCAGATGGACACTAACACCACATTAAGGACACTAGAGCCATATGGTGCTAGTGTTCGCAACATGATGCTAGTGTCCATTGCCATAAATCTCCTAAACTGATATATTTTAAAATATGTAACCCTTTTAAGGTCAATCTAAACATAATTTATTATCCACACAAGCTATGTAACACTATAAATATAATAATCTTAAACTTGTATCCACTAGATGGAAAATAGATGCAAAAAGGCTATTCAAAAAATAAACTAGTTGAGAAAATTAATCCCTGTTCTTTCCTACTTCTATATACTATCATCTACCACTACCCTAAGCCCAAATTTTAAAGATTTCCAATCTCAAACATACTCATGGCATTCAAGATGACTATCATTCTAGCATTCACTTGCACTTGCACCAAATACTAAGTGGCAGAAATACATTAGGTTTGATTCCTCCTTGGAGTATTAGAATGTAGGCAACTCTATTCACAATAGGGTGTTGAATATGTCCAATCTATCCTACTAGTGAACACAAATTTTAAGATCATTCCATACTTTAAAGGGGGATTGCATTTTGTAATATAAATAAGCTATTACAAGCACAATAAATAGTTCCAAACTTTGTGCGTGTAGGAACAAAACCCAAAAACAAAGGCATAGGTGGTTCCGTAATTTAGGAACAATCCTAAAAAGAGGACACTAGTACCATTTTTAGGAAACTAGAAAAACATGACACTACTGTCCAAGTGGGGCACTACTCTCTAGGAGAGAAAACTTGTTGATGACACTCAATCCTATCTATAACCTAGTTTTTAGCACCTAGATCTTCTATGACATTTGTTTTCTAGATAAGTCTCTATTTACACATATTTATTGATATTTTTAGAAATTAAAAACAAGTCAAATTTTGTAACAAATCAATGATTATTTATTTCATATTACTTCACTAATTTAGACTACTAAGCCCTTTAATTTAACATAGGATTTACACTAGTAAAACCATAAAAGGTTAAAACATTTTGTGAATATGACTTTGAATATTGCTTCAAACCCTAGTTTTCTTTTTCCAAATTTGTGTGCATTAAATTACAATTACATACTTCTATTTTTCTATTTTTTTTGTATAACCTAGCTCATCAAATCAATCTCACATTAGGATTTCATTTATTTAAATATAATTTAAATTTTTTCAAAAAACCCTCATTCATAAAACCATAACACTAGACAATATTAGGGTTTGTGTCCTTTTTCGATTTATACTCAGATTTAATTTAAAAATATTAGATTTGATTCCATATTTGTTTTTTATAATCTTTATTAGATTAACATTATTCAAATGTTCAAAACATACAAAATTTGTTTTTGTACCTTCCAAACTACAATGGTAGAATTCACCAGTAGATTTAATGAAATTGATAAGCAACAATGATAAGATTTTGTGTCCAAACATGTGTATATACAAGATGACTTCATCACTATTCTTCAGGAATAACTCTAAAAAACAAATAATGGTCAATCTTCAACTCCCCTAGTTAATAACATTGTTACACTATAGTGGGGCCAACTCAAATAACACAACTATCATAACCTAAAATTGTAATGCAACAACCATCAGTGACGACTACACCTATTATAGCTAGTTCCTCCACTCCATATATACAATCCATTACACATGAGATTCAAACTCTGTAGTATAAAAGTGTTACATCTCAATAAGGGAGCCACTAGGCCATCACATGCTTTGGATTAGAACATTATCTTATGTACACATTTGGCACATCACATAGTGGCAACTCCCTTGCCATCAGATTTCATGGTAGCTAAACTTAAATTATATGATGGTAAGGGTGAACCAAAGCATCATCTTAGATATTTTTATCCATCTTGCTTGGACTATGTGTCCAATAATTGGCTTCTCATGAAGTTTTTCCATGTAGTATAAAGGATTATGACATAACATAGTTTGATGATTTACCAAATCAATCTATCATAACATTCAATCCTTTGGCTGACATATTTCTATCACATTTATCCATCAACATCAGCGATAAGATATCATATGCACAAGTGGAACAATTGAAACAAAATTCAAACAAGCCTATCACATATTATGTCTTACGATACAAGACTATATTAGCCCAATTAACTAGCCCCATGGTAGATAGAGAGGTTTAAGACATATTTAAACAAAGTCTATTACCAACATTACATGAAGTTATTTGTTCAAGAAGTTTCTTACGTTTATTGATTTGTGCCACACAATCAAATAAAGAGAGGTTAAGCTCTTATCAGTGGGCAAATTTAAGTATACCAATGGATCAAAATCAACTATTAAGAGTTCAAACGAGCTTCCATACAAGGTAAGGGCCACTGAGAATAAGAGTGATCAAAAGTCCAAAGTCAACACAACTTTTGAAAAAATATCATAGATTGGTTTTATCCACTACTCAGTGTTGAGTCCTCACTAACCTTCCAGAGTCACCAACACATATTTTATAGCATATCTTGGAATATAATATCATATCTCTCCCTCCCATTAAAGATGTTGATACAACATAGCCTCTTCCAAATAACTATGATTATAATAGATTCTATGAGTATCATAGGGCACTAGGCCACACAACAAATAGAAGCATAAACCTAAAGCATAAGATACAATATCTGATTGAGGATAATATTATTGATGTAGGCACACCCATCAAGGTGTCAAAATCACAACAAACATAAGCTAAGGCACTAAATATTTTCTCAGATCCATTTCTATAACGCATAATGAATGAGGTAGGGGGAACATCAGCTGTTCACTATGTATATCAAGCACATCCACCACCAGCTTCATATCATATAGTTATAGAGGATCTATATCCATTACACAACATTATTAGCATGTACCATACTAAATTTCCACCTAGACCACCCATCACATTCTTAGAGAAGGAGATTATTGATGATGATTCAAATTTACTCGAACTCTTTACACGAGCATACATAGATCACCATCCTATCTAGAGTGTTATGGTTGACAATGGATAAAGCATTAAAATGTACACTATGACACTTTTGAATAATTTGGGTACTCAAAGTAGGATATATTCCCCACAAATATAGTCATTAGTGGTTTCAGTGGTCACACTCGGAGCTCCATTAGGGAGATTATGCTTCCATTACAAGTTAAACCAACACATATAGCCACTTGGTTCCTAGTGGTACCTAGTGTAGGTGTATTGGATATGTTATTGGGTAGGCCATGGTTACAATAGCTCCAAACCATCACATCTACAGTGCACATATTCTTGAAGTACATACATGCAAATCAAGTGGTCAAAGTTGAGGGTCTCCCATATGAGTATGCTCTACCTATCCCATAGGCAATTCCAACACAGTCATTAGTTACAGTTCCAACACCATTACCAAATATTACATAGTTATTAGCTACATATTAGAGCATATTTCCTATCCATACATCACAGAGTTTAGTAGATACACCAATGCAAGTGATGTCAAATCCTATGGTATTGACATGTACTCATACTATCCTATGGATACCATTACTATAGAGACCCCTACATCAAAGATATGTCATAGATCCTTTAGGACATTTCTCTACTCAGTTTATGTAGATATCAATATCATTGGGTTATAAACACAATGCATCTATGTCACTTAAAACTTCTTATTCTACTAGATGGGTTCCTCAGACCCCGATAGTTTACAGGGCATCACAATCAGTGCTAAAAATTTATAACATCACTACATAGGTAGATACATACACATATTACTCCACACAATAGATTATGAGATCACAATTTCTCTTTCACACAAGACACATGATCATAGTTCCCTTATTTGACACATGTCATGGTGGTAGCAAGTCTCCCATGAGACTCATCGGTTAGTATGGTTCCTGCCCCCTTGTACACACTTTTTTTTCTTGCTCCTTGTACATAGTTTATTTTCATTCGCTTATACATATCTTATATCCAAAAAAAAAAAAAAAAACCAATATAACATGTCAAAACATAAAAACATTCAAATATTACTCAGAAAACACAAAATTTATATATTGTATGCATTGTTATGTTTACATTTCTTATACTTGTTAGACATTATTTATGCTCTCTATCTTAATATAGTCAGTTATATCATATATATATATGCTTCACTTATTCTTGTTGAGTGATTACAGATTGCTTACAGGATTCAAGTCCGCTACACTAATCTAGACTTGCAATCATCTACCCACTAGGGGCATATACACCAATCCAAGTTTATTCATTTGATACATCCACCCATTTGGGGGCATCTTATACATAGTTCTATTACTTGGCTTTAACCTTACATTATATACATTCTAGTTTATGCATTGATATATCTTGATATTGATCATTGCTACTCAAACTCATTCTTTTAACTGACTATCACTAGTTTAGACTCAACATATGTATGTCATAGCATTTACAGATATTTGTACTACATTCATACATTTTTTCATTTCTATCTTTCATAATTTATACTTGATTGTGTTTCATATGCTTCTTCTATTTGATGGAATTTGAATATGCCATTGTTCTTTGGATTCATGCCACTTCTATTAGTATATGCCTTAGACATATGCCCATGTCCATTGTGTGTGTTTTATTGATTCTATATGCAAATATTTTAACATGTCCTTCTCTGTGGATATAAGCCAAGTTGCTTGTTTCTTGTGTATGTGGACATTTGAACATGTCCTTCTATGTCTTCTCTTCTTAGGTTTTGTGATAAGTGCCCAAGTCCCTTATATTATGGCCCCTTGTCTTTTTTTCCATGCCTCATGTGTTTTATATGTATTCTTTTTTGTATGTTTCATGGCCATGACACTTGTCTTTTTTTGTTACACACATCAGTTCTTTATGCCATGAGGGATCTCATATATCTACCCTTACTACTTGGGTGTCGTGATGGACATCATGTCCCATCCCCTTAGGTATCTACCTTTCCTACTTGGGTGTCATGATGGACATAATGTCCCATCCCCTTTACTATTATACACATTGATTACATGTATCTTAAAACCTTTGTGCAATGCTATATAAAACATACATCTTAAATTACATACTTATGATAAAATTATTTTACATTCTGATGTTATGTTTGCACATTGTATTGGATCATCATGTAGTTATCATATATGTTGAAACTAACACATTTTACATAGCTATTTCTTTTCAGGATAATTATTGCATAGGTCAATAACTACCCTCAAAAGAAGGGTAATTCACAAGGGTTTGTCATGGAGATTAGGCTCCTATATTACATTCACAAAACAATTTTTAACACATATGTTCAATTTCAAAAAATTAGACACTGGTAAAATACATAAAAAATAAGGACTCAAAAAGCAATTCAAAGACTCAGATTTCAAACCAAACAAACATTAGTGCCCATATTGGGACTCTAGTGCCACATGGCACTACTATATACTACATGGTGTTATTGTCCAATAGCCCTAATTTTAGGGCAGTTCATATTAGATAGAACAAGACACTAGGCGCAATACAAGTTTGCATAGATACAACTACAAGTTTGACAGTTATAATCATATTTTACTCAAATACAATCATTTTAGCTCAGATTCATATCAATTGATTAGATTGGGGGTATCATGTATGGAATGATTACTCCCACATTTAGTTTAGATACTTAGATATACTCATTACAACTCAGTCTAGAATAAATATACTTATATATTAGATTGGGGGTATGTGTGTGGCACATTATTTTCATATGCTCATTTACACACAGGTTGATCAGATGGAATGCCAAACTCTATTTCATTCACTATGTTGTATACACTTGACATCATATTCTAGGATATCACCAGTTTCATGCCTTACTCCATCCACAGTGGTTAGCATTCCTGAGTGGACCAGAGCTGCCTAATATACCCAAGTGGACACATAGTTGACATACACAGTTAAATATATCTAGTTAGACATTTTCAGCACTTTGTGTAGTTTAGTTTCATATACATCTACTACACATAGGTCAATAATGATGGATTCATAGCCTAATTGAGTTATTGAGCCACCCACATGAGAGGGTTAAACACACTTTTAGTCTAATCCAAGCTATTCATGGGTAATGATCCACCAAGTAGGGGTGGGTAATGATGGATCCAAAACTGGATTGAGCTATTGAGCCACTCACATATGAGGATTGAGTAAACTATTAGCTTAGTCTGAGTTATTCAATGATTTGATTACTATGCACACGCACATGCATAATTTATCATCAAGTTAATGCACTGGTTCACATACCAAATGAGGTGTATTCATTCCTTTCCTCTTTCCCATATCTTTACTCAGATTTGCTCAATTACTTTATTCAACATAGTCTTTTGCTTTTGATATCTCTTAAGTAAGGACTGATTTGTGAACATTTCATTGTAGGTCATTGTTTTGGATGATGCTTCACTTATGTAAACCCAACTTCACATACTCTGACTCAGTGACATGGGCTTTACTTCCTAGGTAAGTCCAAGTATGTTTCTTTTTTATTTATACTAGGCATTTCACTTTGCTACATTTATAACATAAGGGGGAGGGGGCAATGTAATCACTTATAAGTGGTATTTGGATTGTAAGAGTGTTGTTTGAGATACCATATTCCTATCTTAACCCTAGACCTAATATATAGCCTTTATCACATTTTTTAAGCCATTGTGTAGACCCCAAATGTCCCTAGTCAGCGCAAACATAGTCCTAGACCTTCATTCTTAGATTTTGGCCCTTCGTGCCCAACACCCTATTAGCTGGACACTATCACTACATTAAGGACACTAGAGCCACATGATGCTAGTGTCCCTAACATGGTGCTAGTGTCCCTTGCCCTAACTCTCCCGAATGAATATATTTTCAAGCATGTAACCCTTTAAAGGTTAGCCTAAGCACATTTTATTATCCGCACAAGCTATGTAACACTATAAATACAATACTCTTAGACCTATATCCATTAGATGTAAAATAAATGCAAAACTCCTATTCAAACAAGAAATAAGTTGAGTATAATCAAGGTTATTAATCCTTATTCTTCCCTACTTTTGCATACTACCATCTACAACTACCATAAGCTTAGATTTTACATATTTCCAATCTCAAGCACACTCAAGGCATTCAAGACCACTATCATTCTAGCATTCACTTGCACCAAGAACTAGGTGGGAGAACTAAATTGAGCTTGATCCATCCTCAGAGTATTGGCATGTAGGCAAATCTCTTCACAGTGGGGTGTTGAGAATGTCTAGCCTATCTTACTAACGAACATATATTTTTAGCTCATGCCATACTTGAAATGAGGATTATAATTTGCAATATAAATAAGCTATTATAGGCACAATACAGAGTTCTAGACTTTATGCGTGCAGGAACAAAGACTAGAAACATAGGCGCATGTGCTCTCAAAATTTAGGAACAATCCTACAAAGAGGACACTAGCACCATTTACAGGGAACTAGAGCCATGTGGTGCCACTGTCCAACTGGGGCACTACATTCTAGGAGAGAATCTGACTTAAGGAACTTGTTAACGATACTCAGTGCTGTCCATAACCTAATTTTTAGTACCCAAATATTTTGCAATAGTCATTTTCTAAATAAGTCTATTTGCACTTATTTATTAATATTTTCAAAAAGTCAAAGCAAGTCAAATTTTGTAACAAATCAATAATTATTTATTGCATATTATTTCACTAATTTAAACTACTCAATGCTTTAATCTAATATAAAATTTACACTATTAAAACTTTAAAATATTAAAATACCAAATATACAATACTAAATTATTATATAGTCATAAAATACATCTACAATTTTTTATATTATATATTTTTAAACTAATTAAAAAACTTTTAAAGAGAAAAAATATTATATTTTTATTGGGTGCTCATCTTTTAATGAAAAATAATAATCACATCAATCATCATCACTTTTGTAATGTCCCTCACACTTTTATAATGTCCCTATGTTTTTATTTACATTTTATGGAAAAAAAAAGGTGGCAAAAATTCTGATTTTCCGTGAGTAACTAGTCACATCATATAAGTTCACGCAATAGGAATTTTTTTTAATGAATTTCCCAAAGTAATTGGTCACATTATGAAGTAGGTAATTGGTTACATCGTGTAGGTTAAGCTAATAGGGAGAAAATAAATCACAAATGTATTTTGTAAATCTAATGTACAAACTTAAATATGTGAAAAAATATTCTATTTGTATTGGATGATGTGAAAGAATATTTTATTTGTATGAGGTGATGTGAAAAATATTATATTTTTATTGGGTGCTCGTTTTTTAATGCAAAATAATAGTTATATCAATCCTTATTACTTTTTAATGTCCCTGTGTTTTTATTTATAATGTACAAAAATTAATATTTTTACATTGGATTTTTTTTGAATTTCTTCAAACAATTTGGTCACATCGTGTAAGTTCATTGAATAGGGAACAAATAAATTAATTTTTTTGGTATTTGTTAGATCATATTTTTGTAAAGATAATGTAAAAAATTATTCCATTTTTATTGGGTGCTCATTTTTCAATGAAAAATAATAGTTATATTAATTATTTTCACTTTTGTAATGGTTCGTTGTTTTTAAAAAACTAGTATTTTTAAGTAGAAAAAGTTTTAAATTTATTTAAGTAATTGATTGCATCATATAAGTTTAGTCAATAGGGGTAAATAAATCAATTTTTATTGTATTTATTATATTATATATTTTGTAAAGTTGATGTTTTAAAAAAAAAAAATTGGTAAATATTTTTGAGTCAAAGTTATGAATTGGGTGATTTTTTTTATTGGAGTTATGAATCAGTCTGGAACACAAACGAGAGACTTATATATTCATGTCAACTAACACCATAAATATCATAATGACCACAACATGCCCCACATCGAACTCACAAAAAAAGATAGTTAAGAAACACAAAAAGAAAACCAAAAAACAAGACTACAAGCACTTATGCAATAGTTCATGATCTAGATTACAACATCATTCCACTCAATGATCAAAGGATCTCAAAAAGCCAAGAATATTTAACCATAAATGATATCTAATCTCTTTCATCGATGAGAAATAAGATCCTCCATAGTCCATTGAACACCATCTTTTACCATGGTCTCTATTTTAGCTCTCACTAGTTCAACCTCTAATCTATGACCCTTTTATTTAGAGGAAGCTCCCACATCAACTACTCGCTTCAGAGAAGGGGTGGGAGCTTCCTTAACAAGTTGAGGGGGGATTGGTGGTAAAACCAACTCCAGAGTACTTTGCATCAACTCCTCTTGAAGGGGAGGAACTCCTCAAGTTGGAGAAATAATGAAGGAAAAAGGGGGATGAAAGAATTTATCATGATTATTCCAAGTAAAATCCTAATCAGGGACCCCATCTTTATTTTTCCAAACTAGCTAAGAAGGTGAAGGGAAACCCTGATACTATGTATGGCAACCAAAAACCCAATGATCAAATAGGTTGTAATGGAAATAATGAAAAGGAAAACATTCAAAGTTAAGGAATCGAGTCCACAAACCTTAGGTCAAACAAACTTTAACTGAATAAAGGAGTGGTTTAAAGAGATCAACAACCATATAGGATCTCACGAACCTTCTATCCATGGAGCTTTCATCCAACTTCACAAAAGTCCCACAAAACTGATCACCAAATTGATGTGCTTCTCATTACATAAGATGGGGGGAGATTATAAACCCTGACTCAAATGGGGGTTGTGCAATCTTAGTTTTGGATGGGTAAAAAAAGAAGACCATAGGTAGAATAAAATCCTTTGATTATCAACAAACCAGGGACCCAAAAACCAAACCAAATTCTGATCGAAAGTATCATCGAAAACAACATGGAAGAAGCCGAGATGGATCATGAAAAACACATAAGGAATAGAGAAGTTACATACCAGTTTGGCCCAATTAGCAAGCTCAGGAAGAGAATTGGAAGCACCAATGCACTTACCAAACAAGGTCTTGCTGCCTACATCTACTTCCATCTCTTGGATTGCCAGGTTAAAGAGCTCAACCACCAGGATATCCTTGGAGAAAGAGACAGGGACATCACTAATCTAAAAACACCAAGGAGACCTTTGGGCCGTTTATGAAAGGAGTTTAAATGCCTTTAACCACATTAACCACAGGAGGACAAGGCCCATTCGACCCAAGAGCTAGACGAGTTTTGTAGAATTCGCTGCAAGAATAGAAAAGGTTTATAGCATTTGAGCAGTCCAAAAAAAGTCTATCTTTTCTTAGCTCTGATTGTAGCAGAAGCCAATGGCCATGACCCATATAGAGCATAGAGAAAAGGATCATAAACTCTACGCTCTAAACTACCGGAAAACTCCCCCTCACCCACATTCAAGTCACCCAAAATGGAAGACTTCGCATTAGCCCTACAGACATAGACAGACAAAGGTGTAAGTCAACAGTCAACTGCAGTCGTTAGCGTGAAAAAACCCTTATGAAGCCCAAAACCACTGATAGGAGCAGAAGAGGAAGCCACAATTCCTTGAGCTGACTAGGAAATAGGGGCATCTACGACTAGCCAATCAGACGGTTAATCATATGCCTCATCAAAAAATTCAAACTCCTCATGTGATCCAGAAATAAAACTAGAACTAATAAGATTGGAAAGTCAATCGTTGGAGGAGCGTGCCAGGGTCTTCACTTTGAATTTGGTCTTCCCTCACATGCTGAGTGTTGATCTATTTTAGAACTAATGGTGTTGTAAAAATGCAAAAAAAATATAAAAAATGTGAAAAAATATTCTATTTCTGTAGGGTGCTCGTTTTTCAATATAAAATTATAGTTTACAGTGATTACAATACCAGGTATTAATAATTCATTATAGTTTAGAATGATTACATTACTGAATTATAGTTTAGAGTGATTATAATATTGCCTAGACAACAGTATTAATAATTCATTATGGTTCATGGAATGATGTTATGGTTTTCAAAATATTAGGTATTGTCCTGATTTCAAATATTTTTTAAAAGTTTTTTTTACCCAAAAAGATTATATGAATGAAAACATAAATCTTGACTATAGAAACTCAAAAATAGATCCATTTCATCTGTATTAATGTCCATAAAATAATTCTTTAGGTTTATAATGTTTACAATGTTTTATTTAACAGAGTTGTCTTGGGAGCAACTTTATGAGATTATGTAAGTTTCATCTCATATGATGATAAAATTTTCTCAAGTTTTCATTTCTTGTCTTGTTTAGGGTTTGAAAATGTAGTCATTGTTATAGAAAAACAATTTCATAATATCAAATAAATTTTATATATATCAATATTTTTTTGAGTTCACAAGGTTGGATATCGTATTTATATATATATATTGGAATGTATTAATATAATAATTATTAATTGAAAATAATAATAATGCAAAGATGGTTACAACAAAAAGTTCTTGGTTGGTATGTACGGCCAAAACTATTTACTAGTGCCCAAAATATTTTACCAATTAAAGCATGACTCAAAATTAAAAACTACCAGAGACACACAACCCATCAAAAACCACAAGATTAAATCAAAGAATATAACAAGGCAAATGACATTAGGTACATGCTGTAGTCTCAAAAGGTGGTAGAGGTAGTCCATCGTTGGGATGTTGGGCACTAAGCAAAAGTCTCAGCTAAAGGAGGATTGAGTGCCACCTAACCATCATCATTAGTCTTAGCGGGCATTAGTGAAACTATGATAACCAAAATAGATGGATACTAAACATAAATACAAATAAAACCATCACCTCGAACAAATGAGCTCCATTGAAATGGGCCAGTGAATAAATTTTGACATGGCGGTGGCAGATTCTAACCCTCCCACTAAGGGGGAGGGATAGAGAAATGGATGTTTCTGTGAAAGTGGCTTTACTAGTCCTTGGGCACTAAAAAATGGGAGTCATTAGTGGGTTGGTATGGGGGACTTGGCTCATAGTGTAGGGAACACTCCGTCAGTGGTTAAGTAGCTCGTGCAAATGTTAATATAGTTATATGATATGTAGTAGATAGTTCAATAATATATCTACTTTACTTCTACTTTAATAACTACATGGTTCAAATTACTATTAATTTTTTTTAGATTCAACTAAGTCGAGCAACACGACTTAATATAACTCTAAGCTTTCAAAAAACTTTATATTTTTCTACATATGCAACTAAGTCAACAAACTCAACTTAGCAGGCTTTGAGAAACTCTATATTTTCTCACTTGTACAATTAAGTTGGCCAGATTAACTTAGTAGTCTATCAAAACTATGTTTCCTTCTTGCCTACACAACTAAGTTGACCAATTCAACTTAGTAGGTTTATCACTTTGCTAGATTTCTCTGAATTGCACTAGATCAACCTTGTCAACCTTGTAGGCCCTGACTAACCTAGTCTAATTTTCAGCCACTTTTATGGAATTCAACTAACTACACTAGACCGACCTAGTTGATCTTATAGGTCATGGCCAATCTAGTTCAATTTCTCAATTCTTGTGAAATTTACTAGATCGACCTAGTTAATCTCATTGCTCTTGGTTGACTTAGTTTATTTTATCATATTTTTCCCTCTATCAACCTTCTATCTTGCTTTTTCCTTTCCCACACTATTTGTCATCATGAAATCACCCATTAAGTTCTTTCTTGATAGCTTCAATGCAAGGATTTTTTTAGTGGTGAATCTTCATTAATTCACAAATATTCTATTTTTTGAAGTCAGCATTTGGAAATTTTGTAGGGTAGCCAATAGCACAGGATCACCTAAATTTAGGGTATATTGTTTTTAAGGGTTGACTCGCCTACTTTTTAAAATAAACTTCTTCATATAATTGTATTTCACCATCACCTCAAAATTCAATCTGAGTGCATTTTCCACTATGTATATTGTCAAGCATTAATATTTTCTACCAAGCATCAGCGCTTACTATCAAACGTCTATTGTTTCTCATTAGACTCAGAAGGAATATCACTAGAAGTATGGAGTGATCACAAGATGTAGGTTGTAAAGTGATAAATGAGCCATGAGGGTCCCTTTTATAGGCATCTAGTAGGATCCTAAGAATGTATATGACTGTCTGCATATACAACCAACAACCTACCTATGCAAATAGATAATTACATATGAATTTTAGTGCATGCATATGTAGACTTTCGGTTGCATATGTAGTTGCCTAATTGTATATTCAATCACTTGACTTCATATGCAGATGTGTTTTTGCATATTTAGTTAGGCCATTACATATGCAATTGGACGTCTACATATGAAAATGGTCATCTTTATATGTTGTCACTCAATTACATATGTAGTTGTCTGACTTCATATATAGATGCTTGATTGCATATGTAGATGCCTGACTACATATGTAGTCACCTAACTGCATACGCAATTACTCAACTATATATGCAGATTGCCATCTACATATACATGACTACATATGTAGTCACCTAACTGCATACGCAATTACTCAACTATATATGCAGATTGCCATCTACATATACAATCACCTAAATGCATATGTAGATGGTCATCTACACATGAAGTCATGTAAATGACTGTTTGCATATGCATATATAAGTTCATTTCTATTTAGAGTCATTCATCATTCATCCATCCTTGATTCACTTATGCAACTATTCACATTTTATACTGATTTGCCACCATTTCAAAATTGATTACCCATAATTTTATAGAGGGATTTTTCCTAGGGGGTCTTAATAAAACCCTACCTCAACCCATTCAATGTGTACATGGGTTCTTGTTTCCTTCCTACCTTATCCACCTAAGAGGATATCCCCTCATGACACAATTACTCTTGACCCTCATCTAGATCAATGTAATGTAATATGGTCCACATTACTCAAAATTATGATCTAGATTATCCTATCTTGAATGGTACCATTTCTAAACTTCCCTACTTTACCATTGGAGTAATTTATACCAACATCAAAAACCCTCCTATATAAAACCCTCCCATCACTAATCCTAGGATTACCTCTCCTAGTAACACTAACATTCCACCTTCTACCACTAGAAATAAAAATATACCTATAGATACTACTCAAATTCTTGCTCAAATGGTTCAATAAATGAATGCTCTATAAAAAACTAACAATGCTCAAATGCTCTAAATACAAATTCATATCCTAAAAAATGCAAGTCAAGCTTGTATTTTCATGCCTCAAAACAATCAGAATTTCAGCCCTCCTCCTCTTAGAGATGCCAATGGGAATATCATCCCTCAACCTATCATGCATAAAAAAAACGTTTCAACATCTTCAAAATGAGCCTTTTACTTCATTCATTGTATCTATAGATATTGGAAATATATCCCCAAGCATTAAGTATGATGAAACCAAAGAACCTGCTATCTCCCTTAAATCATTTGGCAATGTCTATAAGGATTGGGTCTAGACCAATGTTTTTTATACCACTAAACTTCTTGTCAAAACTCTTATAGGAGATGATTTATAATGATATAATCAACTTCCCCAGCATTCTATATGGCAACTAGATGATCTCGTAAATGCTCTAGTAAAATAATTTCAACAAAATGATCTTCATAAAAATTATCTGAGTCACTTCGTCAATGCTAAGTAATTAACTATTGAATCTTCCCATACTTTTATCAAAAGGTGGAAACACTAGCTCATATATAATATCATAACATGAGTGATAATAATTTATTTAAATTATTTATTATTGCCTTAAAACCTTCACTCCTATACAAAGTTTTAATATTTTCTCCTCAAGCCCTAGAAGAGGCTCTTGATCAAACTAAAAAACATGATTTCCTTATGAACCAATTTGAAACGTCTCATAACTCAATCAAGGAATCTTTCCAAACCTAAACTAATATAATCACAAGCACAAATTCCCAACATAAATCTCCTCTAATAAAAATGGGAGAAGTCAAATTGGTTAATCAAATTCCTTCCTACCCACCCTTGATAGTGTCATAAATGAAGAATCTTTTATCTCCATCCAAACCTTGCATCTATAATAATATTTTTATGGTTTGAACCAAATAAATTTTGTTTGTTCCATGATGACATTGGTAATTCTCATGACATATGTCGTGGGCTTATAAAATTTATGGTATATTTCATGTTAGGTGATGTATTTTATCATGACATTAGGCTTAGAGTACGACATCTTGACTATCTTAAAGCTTCACGAAAATAGAATTTTTTCCAAATGTAAAAAATCTCACAAATATCCTTCCTTAGATCTTGATGCACAACACTTTAATGAAGATGTTTGTTCCATTGATGTTGATTTTGATCGATCTTATACCAATTCTCAATATGTGAATGTATCTAAATTTAATTATCAATGCAAACCTGCTAAAAAAGATCATGTTACCAAACTTAATAAATCATCTACTAATGATCAACTACTTAAATAAAATACCACTTCTCAACCTATATCTTATGAACATTCCATTAGTGATGATCCACCTCCACTAGTGGACCCTCAAATAATTCCAAAGATTACCCTACCTAATCAACCTAAGCCTTATGGTAACTCTTCTTCTAAACCTCACTAGAAATATTTAGACAAACTTAATTATATGCCTTGTAAAATTTTACTCATGGAGTTAGTAAGAACACCTCCCTATCATTAGAATTTCCATATAAAACAACTACAAGATATATAAGAACCCTCACTAATGAATCCAACTTACCTCTCAGTACTCATTGACCTATAGAATTACATGCTATCAAAATAAATTATTATAACAAACCCTCCATTGAATTTCCAGAAGAAGATATGATAAATAATGAAATTCTCTTTAGATTAGATGATCCACCTCTCTTTACCAAAATCGACATCAGTAAAACTCTAATTATAAAAGAATTATTTGATGAACAGTCTAGTATCAATGTTACCTCTCTTTGGTTAATTCAACAAATTGGATATTCTAAATAAAACTTTAAACAAACTTGATTCACGTGTCATGGATTTGATAAAACTAACCAAAACCACTTCGATGCATTTGGCTCCCCCTTACCATTGGACCCAAGACAATCCATAGTAATCTTATGGTCCTTGATCTTTCCTTATCTTACAACATGATTTTGGGTCATCTCTAAACTCATCATAAACGAGTAATTGCATCTTTTATTAGCCAATATATCAAATTCATACATAATGGGAAGTATTTCAAACATTAGGATGACACTAATCTTTAGATTATTTAGCTTCCAAATACTAAATCTCAATATCGTATTCCTACTTATATCCCACATAATGGTCTTCCTCTTCTTGAATTTATCAAAATGCATTCAGATCTACATGTAATTCTTGATAGATTTAGATGATGATGATGAATCCAATGAGCCAAAAAATATTTTCAATACCATTCAATTACCTCCCTAAGTTGTATAATAGCTTCCCCATTCTCTTATTCCATGAGATGGAACCACTCATTTAATATATGATACCATTGATAGCCCTCCCCCATATAATGCACATGAAGTTTCTTACACAAAAGATGATTTCACTTGCAATGAATATGGGGTGGCCCAAAGATTTTAAGATATTTTAGACATGTCTCCTCTCACTTTCATTAATATGGGCCTCTCCACCATAGATGTTCCCAATAAATATATACATGTGTTATATCTCCGTCCTATGCTGATACATGCATTATGGTGCAATCTCAGTCATGGGGTTTAGATGTCCTACATTATCAAAAGACATTACAAAAAATACATGCCTTCAATTGCGATGTTAATGGCATTCACATACCATCTAAAAGTGAATTATAATTGTAATGTTATGTACCACATATCAATGCACCTTAGATAAATACTTCATGGGTCATCTAATAAATTGATCAATCTGATATAATCCAACCTAAAATCCCTAATTACAGTGATCAAATCAACCTATCAAGTCGAGATCAACTACCTCCCATTGATCTTCCCACATAAACCAATTACATGCCTATTATCCAAAATTTAATAACCACTAATGACGTTAATTCTCCCTTATCCTGATACTAGCTTCTATTGAATAATATCACACCCATATTCTTGAAACTACCTTAGATGCACAAGATTCAACCATTCAACAAATACATTCTGAATTCACTAGTCATGGCAACAAATTTTTTTATCTTGAAGTAGACGTTGAATATTATGGACACTTACCCATGATCCATACTAATGAATCCATATTTCAAATCTCACACCAACATCATAATCTAGGTCATTTTGTGAAAAAGACTCCTTATTTCAATAGTTTCATTACTAGCATTGATTCTAAAACACATCTTCTTTATTCACTTCCTCCTACTACCTGTCATTTCCAAGATACAAATGTTATTCTTATTGAGGAATATATGAAAATAATTACAAAAATACTACTTCCCCTCGATCTATCCTTCTCTCCAAATAACTTCATATTATAGAACATGATAATTTTAGCTTTTTCTTCAATAAATATCATGAAGCTTTTGCATGGTCATATGACTATATGATTGGTATTGACCCTAGTATTGTGTCCATAATATCATTACTTATCTTGATGCAAAACCCATGCATCAAAATCAATGTAAAGTACCTCCTAATATTTTTACCTTATGTCACAAAGAGATCACCAATCTCTTAGCCACTAAATTCATCAAATATGTAGATTACTTTGAATTGGTGTCCAAAATTATTCCTGTACATAATAAAGTTTCCATGGTTACTCACATTTGTATAGACTTTATTAATCTTAACTTAGCATGACCCAATGATAACTTTCCTTTACCATAAAGAGATGCCATAATTGATTCAATCATTGTTTATGAAATGTTATCTCTCATGGACATTTTTTATAGATATAATCAAATTCATATATCTCTTGAATATCAAAATAAAAATATTTTTACAATAGAATGGGGAACCTAATGTTTCATCAAAATGCCTTTTGGTATTAAAAATGTTGGTGCCACATATTAACCTGGAATGACATGTATAGTTCATAGTCTCATACATAAAATATTTGAAACTTATGTAAATGTCCTTATCGCCAAATCTAAGCATCATGACAATCATCTTCACAATCTATTTATCATTTTTTATCATCTCATTAAATATAAAGTTAGACTCAAACATCATAAATGTGTTTTTGGTGTCACCTCCAAATTTTTTTTAGGATTCTTAAATTCTTTATGAAGGATTGATGTCAATCCAAAAGCCATTTTTAACATGCCTATTACTCATTCTATTCTAGACATATAGACATACCTTTGTAAACTTGGGGCAATTTGATGATTTGTTCCTGATATGGATTACCATATTTATTTAGTTAACTCCCTCCTCAAGAAAGTTATAGCTATGGAATGGATTTATTCATGTCAAAAATCATTTGATGGAATTAAGGAATAACTCTTACATCCTCCCACTCTTCAACCTCCTTCTAATTATCATCCTCTCATCTTGTATGTTTCCTCTACACCCATATTAGTTGGGGAAATGCTTGACCAATAAGATTAAAGAGGCCATGAGTATGCCCTATATTATATTAGTTGTGTGCTAATAGACTATGAGACATGTTATACCTAATTTGAACTTGATTGTCTCTCCATTTATTTCAAAACTAAAAAGCTTGACCACTGCATGATTTATCAAACACCTTGTGTTATCATCCATTCCGATCCTCTTCATAATTTATTCTCAAAAGATTTATTATATAGTGATAGAATTGGAAATTGTCTAGTTATTTTGATGTAATTTGACTTATGAATCATTATGAAAAAATTAGTTAAAGGACAAGTAATTATTGATCAAATTTCTATCGCTCCTATACCAGCCACTGATCATATTCAAGATACTCTTCTTGGTGAAGAAATCTTATACATTGAAGGCCTTAATCAAGCTATTTAACTCAAGAATTATTTCCATAATTTTACGATTAATCTAGAAATAAATAGTCATGATGAACCAGACACTTCCATTTCAAAAACAAAATCTAAGGTCATCATTAAATAATTATATAAAATTATAATTGACTTAAATGAGATTTTTGGACACTCCATTTCGATGGTTCTAAATGTATTCAAGGAGCCAAGGTAGGATATTTATTAAATGATATTCATGGTAAAATTATACCTCTTACTTTTTGATTAATCATCGATATTACTAATAACATGGATGAGCATGAAGCTATCATCCTAGGCATGCAAGCCACAATTGATTTAGACATCCCATACTTACATGCCTTAGGTAACTCATGACTCATATATCATCAATTCAATGACAAGTATCAATTCTAAAGTGAAAATCTCATCTCTTATCACCAAATCACCACCAATTTTTCTAAATAATTAAACTCTTTCATTATATAACTAATCCCATGAAAGAAGAATATCATATCTAGATCTCTTTCTTCATCTACCTCTCTTTTTCACCCTTATCAAGATCTTCATGATTCAAAATTAATCATCTACATGTAGATGATATTTTATGATTAAGTATCGCTTAAGTCTTGTACACTTAGAAAACTCAGACCTTGGTTATTCGTCTTAGTTATACACATGCCTTGTCTCTACAAGCCATGCATCTACTCTATCTTATGCCCATTGGTATATATCTTAGTCTGACCATATTTATATTGATGACACATACATCTTATCTTGTCCACAATGCTTAAAATGTACTTATCTTACACCTCTAAAAGTTTTGAGCCTATACTTGCTCTCATGCTTCCTGAACACTAATGTCGAGGATAGAAAATAGTGTCAATGTTATTGTCATACCTTGATGCAAGTGTCTAATGCCCTAAAGTTATCCAATTTTCAAATGTAACATATTACAATGGTTGGTCTAAGTTATTTTATGTGATTTATCTCCCAAATAGTATTGGTATAAATATAATATCAACCATCATTTATTCCTCACCTAGAAAGAGACCAAAGAGACTAAAGAAACTTATCAAAATCATTCTATCAAGCATTCAATTGATCAAAGCTTCCATTTTTACATACTAGTTATAATTATAAGACACATACATGTCTAATATAACAAAGGAATAGTCATAAGGTCTTATTTTACAAGTTACAAGCTAGGTCACCATTGTACTTACTTTACACATTACATGATTCACATACACACCAATGTAGGGGAGAACTACATGAGTATGAGGCCCTCTTATAGAGTATTGGTTATGTAGGAAACACCATTTGAAAGTGGATTGATTGTGGGTCAACTCAACATTTACACCAACTAACCCATTTTTTCCAAAAGTCACATTGAATATGGAAAGATAGGGTTTTGCCATTTCACAAGGAGTGATAGTCCATGACCTAGATCTGAATACCACCAGAGTGAAGGTAAAGTTAAACTTAGAAGCATATAAGTTATCACATCTTATTTAAAATAATATTATGTATAAGACACTATCATCGAACCAACATAAGAGCATTGACATAATCATCCCAAGATGATGTAACTATTCGAAGAGCTAAAGGCACCATATCCAAAATTTGATAATTGTTATAGAATCTACTTCCTGTCTGCTTTCAACCTACTCTAGATCCAATACTACATTCACATCAAAACTAACTAATTACCTTATTTTATGTCATTTTTATACCTAACATACTTGTAGTTTTCATTAATAGCTTATCTCATTTCAATAAATTTAGTCTATTGTATATATGAGTATAGCATACAATAGCATATTGTAGATATTATATTCACCATTGTGCCATATGATTTCTATATCATTAACTCTATCTACCCAAGTAGGATCCAAGTCCAAATTAGGGTTCAACATTTGGTGAACCCAATCTGTGTGAATGCAAATTTTTATGACTCCTAACATTTTAAACCAACTAGGGTTTTAGCTTGATTTACTTTGTAGTTTTCTATTGGTACTATTTTACATGGAACCTAGATGTAGCCCTAGATTGGTGGGAGGGGTGTCTATTGAACATATTAAGCTTACCCTCAACCCAATGAGGGATTTCATATCTTGGACCATGATGATACCATTTTGACAATGGAAAAATAATGATAAGGTTATCATAGAAGAAGATTTTGATAATGAAAATATGGAAACAAATGAAAATGAGTAAGTAGACCATGATCAATTTCATGTAATTGCAATGTTTCATGACCACATTTAAAAAAAAAAATCTTGAAGATCTTAATGAAATCCTAAAAACTATACTTGAAGCCAAAAATTTAGTGGATACATCTCTCCCCTTGAACCCACTACAAAAAAATACATCCAATGGGGGCAAGATTATGTGCTTAAACATTTTTTCCCTAAAAATACAATCGATACATCTATCATGGAGTTACTAATGGTTTCAACATAAATACTAGTTATTTATAACATATATTTTAATGAAGAGTGCATATATATTAATCAAAGAAGATATGGTAAAATGTTAATAATACAAAAAGGTGGGTGGAAAAGTCACTCCCCACAAACATAATCACATCGAGGGCACAAGTTTAAATGCCTATTAATCCTAAAAACATGTTTCCATCCCCTTTTGTGACTACTCAATTTGCTAATCTAAATCCCACTGGGATTATAGTTCAATAATTTATTTAGGTTATAAAAAGCTTGGAAGACAAGATTATAAACATTAAACAATAGGCTTCAAAGTCTTCACATGCATTGATTCACAAGCTGTATTGCATAACCATCTTGCAATAGAAAGTTCATTGTGCCCTTTTCCAAATGGATTCATTGCACCTAAGTTCACATTTTATGATGGCAAGGGTGATCCTAAGAAACATCTTCAAATCTTTTATCCGTCATGCCTTGACTATGCTTCCAATGATAAAATTTTGACCAAATTATTTCCAAAAAGTCTCAAGGACTATGATTTAAGGTGGTTCTCTGATTTACTTATTCAATCCATTAAAGAATTCAAACCTCTTACATATCAATTTTCGACACACTTTTATATTAACATTACCAAAAGGGTTTCCTATGCTCAAATTTCAAATATCAAATAAGGAACAAGTGAACCTATAAATGAATATGTCTTGAGGTATAAGATAATGATATCCAAAATGACCAATCCTATGCCAGATAAAGAGTTGTAAGACATATTAAAGAAAAGTTTTATTGCTCATTTACACTAGTACATTATTTTTAATAAATTTTAATCTTTCAATGACTTATGCCATGTTGTACAAGTTCATGAAATGAAGCTTATTTCATTAAATAAGCTGAATTATGTAGTAAACACACCAACTACATCTACATCTAGTACAAAATTTATGATCAAACCAAGTTATAAGGTAAAACATCCTGAGGCTAAATGAGAAACAACCACCATGGTTAATACAATTTCACAACAACTTAATCATATTTTTTTATATAATGTACCAAGGAGACAATTTGGACATTTAACTAAGCCTCTTGCTTCATTACTCACATGGTTTCTAGAATGTTATCTTGTATATCTCCCTCCTCCTATAGATGTTGACATAAATAGATCTCTACCCAAAGGATTTGATTAAAATGCTTATTGTGACTATCACCAAATCCTTGGGCATTATAAATATATGTCTTACCTTGAAACATAAGATCTAGGACCTCATTTATAACCAATAGATTACATTTGATGATCCTCTAAAGGAATCATGTTCACAACCTAGTGATCACCGTAAGGAGAATATATTTAACAATCCTTTGCAAGATCATTCTAAAAATGAACCAAAAGTCCAAATGGAATATAATGCACATCCTCCTATATCACATTATAGACACTCACTAGATGGGACTATTAGTACTTACACATGACATACACTTACTATGGTTCATAAAACATCTATTTCCTTTGATGATAATGAAATTAATGATGATGACTTAGATCTTCATTCCATAGTCATATAAGCATACCTTGATAAAAACCCCATACACATTGTTATGATTGATAATGATGTAAGCAAAAATGTTTTAACCATGACATTAATTATGTACTTGGGTTATAGTCATCATGATCTACACTCCTCTATTAGATCAGTTAGAACATTCAATGGGACCTCTGAAAAGGTTCTTGGTGAGATCAACTTGCCTTTATAGGTTGGTCCTGTATATGTGATTACTACTTTTTAGTTATCTTTTCCACAAGCATATTTGATATGTTATTGGGAAGACCTTGGATACACACTCTTCAAGTGGTACCTTCTACATTGCATGGGTGTGCCAAATACATTCATGCCAATTGGGTAATTATAGTTTAAAAAATTCCACATGAGCATCATCTTTAAAAAAAGGAACTTATACCAAGATAAGTAGTTATCACTCCTACTAAGGCTAATCCACCATAAAAGGGTAAGCAATAGTCAATCCTCTTTACTAGGTAGCTGATAATTGAGACATCATTACATTAGAGACATATAGTGGATTCCACAAAATTACAATCTTTTACTACACACCATGTACAGCTATTTGAAACACCTACATATGTTCCTATTATTGTTACTCTAAATAAACAAACAAGCACTCAATGATGGATTCTAAAACCCCTACTCTTATTACTCCTATTTTTACTTCATGACCACAAAGTCCTATTTTACATACACATAACACCATCAATACCAGAGTGATAGATATTACATCTATATATGCTCCTTGGCTTCATACATGATGTATTACATTGAATTTATAGTGGGGAGATATCTATGACCATACATTATATGACATCATAGGATGATATTTAATACCTTCAAAAAATTATAAAAACTTCACCAAAAAATAAAATAAAAATTCAAAAATTCAAAATCATTTTCGACACCTACATGTTCTATTGCCTCCTTGACATCTATGTTTTAGTTCCATATTGAGGGGTAGCATATCAGTTACTCTTACATACACATTTACAAACACACATAGACACATGATTTTATGCACTTATAGATGCTTCGCTTTCCTTCTACTCACATCACTAGGACTTTGGGGGCATCCATCTCATATGATCTTTATGCACATAGGTTATATGATTCAATGATCACTTGACACTATCATGTTTAATCTTACTCATGTACTTACACATGCCTATTATCAATGATTATATCTTGCACATGGTACTTGATATACTATGCACTTGACTTGTTTTTCCAACACATTTGGTTAGTGGGATACTATGACATGTTTATGTTGGTTTCTTATGTTCTGTTTTATACACTTCCTTGAGTGTTTTGTCTTTCTTTTGTCTTGATTATTTGAGCATTTAAATATGCTCATTTTCTTATGGCCTCTGTGCTTATATTTTCCTTATTGGACATTTGAATATGCCATTTATTATTTTATGGACATTTGAATATGTCATTCCTTACTTTGTGGACACTTGAATAAGTCACATCCATTCAACTTTACAACATTTGAACATGCCCCTTATTTATAGTCTCCTTGGATCATTGCCTTTTAACTTGTTTTTGGGTGATCTTGTGTGTGTGATTGTTTTCTTATTGATATTGTATTTTTACTATATATATATTTCCATGATATTTAGCATGCATCTTAGGCCTACATGTGATCACATTGGTTCTATGTGATTCAATGATACATTTACCTAGACATGTTCTTTCTATATGCTACATGGTTACATTCACAGATTTTATAGTTGTCTTACCCTTTTGAGGTGAGGTAAATTCTAGGTACTATTTTTACCTCACCTCAAATGGGGGGCATATTCATGGGGGCATGTCATATGGATATGGCCTCCATACATTCACATTTTCTAGATTATAATGGGGTCATGATTTGGAAGCATTTTCTCCACACTCATTCAATATTTGGTACTTATAATAGTTGGTAGATTCAATTGGGCCATGCCATATAGACATGGCTTACACACATTTACACTTTTTATATTCTATACAGGCATGATTTAGAAGCATGTTCTATACACTAATTTAACATTTGGTACTTATATTAGTTCAAATATTTAATAGGGGAATGCTTTGGAAGCATGTTATCCGCACCTATTTAGTACTTATCATTTCCAATTTACATTGGGGGTATGCTTTTGAAGCATGTCCTCCACACTTACATAGTTATTCAAATTGGCCAAAGCACACAATTATATGATTCAGACTCATAATTGTGGCAAAATTATATACATGGTAACATTGTTATACACAATTTTAGCATGAAACATATCTAAGGTGCATATGCTATGCAATATGTGCCTAATATTCCAAAATACATATCAATTTCATATTCTGAAACTATTGCATGTACTGATACCTCATATATTTTTATAAAATTTGGTGAACCAAATTACTGTAGTAGTTTGCTCACCTTTTGGTATGGTTGAGGTGATTAAATCACTCAATATTTCCAAGTTTTTAGGCTGGATTTGATTGTATCAACCAATTTCATTAGGTTATAAGTATCACTAGGTTGCATAGTTGAGCTAATCTCAACTGCCAAGTGTCAAATCACTTTTAATCCAAAGTTGGGTGCACGTGCATTCCAATTATTTAGGCCTAGACAAAGAGGAATAATAATAAAATATATTCAATGTTAAACTTGTTTATTTTTTTACATCATGTAAGATTTAAAAATATTATAGAGTTGGTTAAAAAAACCAACCAACAGGTTTAAACTAACCTAAAACATTAAAATAATTAAATAAATAAAACACAACCTTGGATCATAAAATGACCCAAGAAAATCCCCCTTGATCCAAAGGGGTGTATAAGACAAACATTGGAGCAATGATTTTGAAGTCATCATAGAAACTCTGAAGCAACTACAACTAACATACTGTACATCTTGGTGGTGACTAAAACTGATGCTGCTCTATATAAATCCCACCCTACTAGTTATGGCATAAAATGCTGATGAACATGATCAAATACTATTAATACCACATGATGATCATATCATACTACATTATAACTTGATCAAAGCCTGTCCAACTGCATTGATCTCCATAAGGCTCTACCTAGAATCCCATAAAAGTGACTAACCATACTGTGTATATCACATCTCCCTAATTTATTGTAAAAACTAATTACCTTTGCTCAACACTAAAGGTGCTATCAACCCATGTAAACTCGTACTGTCATTGATGACTGATTGAATACCAACCAATGCTATATCTTCTCCCCCTATTAGGTAAGATGTGATAAGTTGTGCACCAAGAGAATCAAAATCAAATAATCATGTTTTCTCCATGTCATGAGTATCACATATAGAAATTAAATATGTAACTTAAATCAATAACATAAGCCAAAAAATATTACTATAATAGATCTCTATCTTTAGCCTAATAGGTCGCACAAGACAGGTGAATCATTAAATAATCAAAATAAGTTATTGGTTCATATAGGATGCCTTCTAATCAATAAAAGTGTTAACATAAATAGAATATTTGGAGTAATGAAAAGATATATCTCTAGAATGATCTACATAAATTTCTTCAACTTTCTTTTTATGTGGAGAATGGGGTGGTCAAGAAGGGCATACATTTGCAAGATGTCCAATACTGCCACATTTGAAACATATAGTCTATTTCTTATGCCAATGAGATCTAAAAGAAGGTGAATCACTTAAAGAACCAAATGAGTGAGGAGAGTTCCTATGGTGATGTTTACATTTTAAATATCCTGAATAGTGTTGATGAGAATGCTATGAAAATCATCTAGAACAGTGTGGAAAGTGTCTTGGAGAATGACTCAAAGAATGTCTTAGAGAGTGTTTTTAAGAATGATTTTGAAGCTATCATTGTACATGGTGATGATCTATATGATGGGACCTATTCTTTGTATAGTGAAACTCTTTAGTAGGCATACTCTTATTCTTTGCAAATTATCACTCATGTTGAGTCAATAGCTCAAAAAAAATATTTACATGTGGCACCATTAAGCTTATCACTAAGCTATAGAATTTAAACAAAATTGGTGTATATATAACTAAGGCCATTCAATGTGATAGAAATAAACATGTCATCATCTATTTTTCAATCAATTATGTAGTATTCTTATTTTAATTTTTTCATATAATAGAGATATTTAGATATATCTTCATCAATGTTAAGCTTATTATTAAACAACTACATTAAGAGATCAATCTTCTTATAGGTAGGTTGTTTGTCATTTATATCATTTAATATTTTCTAATATTTTCATGAAATAGGTTTAATTGAATCTATATAAATGATAAATTGTTAAGTGTATGATGATTTTAACAATGCATGCACACACTTATCATGTTTTTGGTACTCAGCCAAATTTCTAGCTTCAGTTGGTAGTGTGGTCTCTTTCTCTATGATTACCTTAATTTATTAAAAATGAGAGTGTTCTCCATGTTCCTACTCCATTCTTTATACTTTTTAGGTTATAATTTACCATTTTTAGAGATCAAGCTTACAATTTTTGCCATGACATAAAAATAAGAAAAAAAATAATATGAATTCTACTTAGGGTTTTACCTTTACCCTCGTAAGTAGAATCAATACAAAAAAAATCAATCACACCTTACATCTCTTATTACACCCTTATATCACTGAAAATCTAAAATTTACACCCTTATAACTCCTTTACAAGTTTAAATGAGATCAAAAAGAAAACTTCGATCAAAATATGACACAAAGGTTTTGAGCCTTTAAACTTTTCTTATGTAAGTGACTACCAAATTTAGTACATAAAAATTACCATCAACCAAGTTGAGAGAATGAAGACAAATTATTACAAATATACTTGGTTTTACAAACTCAAAATAATAAAAACAAATTACTTTCAAAGTAAACTATTTTCTTAGCACTATGTTTCTTGGTGGATCCCACAAGAGTTAAAATAAATTCAAATAAAGGATTTTTGTGCAGTATTGGACTACTATGCCATATAATCAAATTCCCCTTGTTTATCTCGAACTATGAAAACTATGATGAAGAAGCAACAATATCAACATAAACTATTGAACTATAATTATTAGTTGGCCTCTTGACATATGACCTCTTAAAACACATTACATATTACACATTTATTTCTTAATGGATGTTATTTACCATTGGAGGTCATCATATGCTGTATAGGTTTGCATTAGGGTTAGGGTTATCACCATATAGGTTCCAAAAATTAGATTCAATGATTTGTTTTTGTTTTCTTTATCTATATTGTGCCTTACAAGTCTCCTCTTCAATCTCAATAGATCAAACTTGAAACTTATATCTCCAGAAATTCATTACAATAAATGAAAAAATACTATGCAAAAGAAGCATCGTACAAGTCAAGGTATAACCAAAAATTAAAAACTACCTCAGTTGAGTAATGCAAGGTCTGGTCTTTTATTTCCTACCAACTGTATTACCTTTTACCATCCACCATATTATATTTGGTCCTCATATACCAACCAAATTTGTTGAGAATATTCCTTATGTTTATAATTATTTTGATAAACTTAAATCATGATTTTTATAGACTGAAACTGAGTTTTCCTTCTATCCTCCTCCATAAGCAACCTCACTTTGATACTAATGTTCAGGGTTGGACAGAGAGGAATAATAATAAAATATAACCAAAAATTAAAAACTACCTCAGTTGAGTAATGCAAGGTCTGGTCTTTTATTTCCTACCAACTGTATTACCTTTTACCATCCACCATATTATATTTGGTCCTCATATACCAACCAAATTTGTTGAGAATATTCCTTATGTTTATAATTATTTTGATAAACTTAAATCATGATTTTTATAGACTGAAACTGAGTTTTCCTTCTATCCTCCTCCATAAGCAACCTCACTTTGATACTAATGTTCAGGGTTGGACAGAGAGGAATAATAATAAAACATATTCAATGTTTAACTTATTTATTCATATACATCATGTAATTTTTAAAAATCTTATTTAAATGGTTATAAAAAACCAACCAATGGGTTTCAACTAACCCAAAAAACTAACCTAAAAAAGTAAAATAATGAAATAAACAAAACACAACCTTGGATCATAAAATGATCCAACATCTCTCTCTCTCTCTCTCTCTCTCTCTCTCCTTAGATATATGAACTCTAAAGATTTATTTATATTTATCCTAATCTTAGTTTTAGATGCTTATAATGATACATATGTTTCAAAACAACTTGGCAATAGGCAAGGCAATTACATTGGCACACATGTGTACTCTTAAACTTTGTTATTTCAATTTCAATTTATTTGAAGTAATTGTAACCTAGATTATACGCAATGATTTTACATTGTAATATTTTATTGGTTATAGGTTAGATACCAACAAAGTACTTAAATTCAACTCCAACAAAGCATTATAATTCAACTCAAGCAAAGACAAGGTGTGAATACACCCCAATGTACTTATTCCTTTGTTTCAATCTAGAAATTTTATTACTAGATTAAAGGGGCGGGGGGATGTAGATGATATTTTAGAATTATGTAGCACCTTAGTCTTGTACACTTGGAAAAATCAGACCCTAGTTATTCCTCTTATTTTTACATTTGCCTTTCATCGGCAAGCCTCACATCTACTCTATGTTGTGCCAATTGGCCAATCTCTTAGTCTGAGAAGACTTATATTGATGACACATGCATTATATATTACCCATAATACTTTAAATATACTTATCTTTCACCTTTTCAAGTTATGAGCTTGTCCTTGCTCTCCTTCTCCATAGACACTAACTTTTGAGATAGATAATAGTGTTGAAGTTACTATCTTAACCTGATGCAAGGGTATATTTCCCTAAATTCATCCAATTTGAAAATGAAACATATTACAATGATTAGCCTAAGTTATTTAGTACAAGTTATATGCGAAATAGGATTGGTACAAGTATAATATCAACGCTCATTTATTCATCACCTAGATAAAGAAAAAATAGACCAAGGTAACTTATCAAAAACACTCTATCAAGCATTAAATTGATCAAACCTTCCCTATTTGCATACCAGTTATAGTTATAACACATCTACAAGTTTGAAGTAGTAATGGAGTAGTCATAAGGTCTTATTTTCTATGTTATAAGCTAGGTCATTATTGTACTTTATTTACACATTACATGATCCACGCACAAGATAACATGTAGGGGAGAACTACATGAGTCTGAGGACCTCTTCTAATGTATTAGCTATGTAGGTAGTGTCCTTTGATAGTGAGATCATTACAAGTTAACTTGGCATTGTATATCCACTAACCCATTTTTCCCCAAAGTCACACTGAAGATGGAAAGCTAAGGTTTTACCATTTCATAAGGAATAAATGTCCATGACCTAGATCTAAATTCACTAGAGTGAAGGTGAAGCCAAACCCATAAGCATTGATGTGGTTGCATCATGTTTTAGTTGATATTCTATATAGGACACTAGCATTGAACCAATACATTAGTATTGACATAACCATCCCATGCTAACACAACTATCTAGAGAGATAGAGGCACTAGATCGAGAATTTGATGATTGTTCCAAAATCTACTTCCTACCTACTTTCAACTTGTTCTAGAGCCAAGACTTCACTAGCATCAAAAATAGCTAAGTATATTGTTTTATGTCAATTCTATACCTATCATAGTTATACTTTCCATTAATTGTTTATGTCAATTTATTAATTTTTTTATATTATTTATCTAAGTTAAACATTTAATTAGCCTACTGTAGATTTCATATTCACCCATGTGGCTTATTATTTATATATCCTTAACCTTATCTACCCAAGTAGGATCCAAATATAAATTAGGTATAAACACCACATACACAAATCACCTTTTTTATTACCAAACATGAATGACTCTCTTATCTATCATATTAAGGCTATTACTATCTGATAAATCCCATGGTAAAATAAAATCATATAATTCATTGAGTATCATAGTTATCCTACTAACACTATTTATCGTAAAAAATCCAAAATCCATAGATAAGCTTATAAATATGTCTTATGACATGAAGTTATGTATTATCATAATGTTAAAGGTAATTTACTCCATTGTGTCACTCAAGATGAAGTTCCTTCTCTTCTCAATAAATCACATGGGGGCATTTCTAGTGATCACTATAGCGAACATGCTATATCCTGTAAATGGTTACACATTGGATACTTATAGTCCACACTTGAAAAAGATGCTATCACATTTGCTAAAAATTCAATACCTACCAATTACATGATGATGTTATCCACTGGACACTAGTATCAAACCAAGAGTAACAACAACACAACCATCCAAGGCTGACGTAACTATTTGAATATCTAGAGGCACTAGATCTAAAATCTGATGACTTATCTAAAATCTACTTTCTACCTAATTCTATCCTATTCTAGATCTAACACTGCATTAACATTAGAACTAGCTATGTACCTTGTTTTATGTCATTTCTATACCTATAATAGTTGTACCTTCCATTAATATTTTATCTCAATTTAATAAATTTATTATGTTATATATCTAAGTTTAACATTTAATTAGTCTATTATAGATCTTTTATTCACCCTTATGCCCTATAATTTATATATCTTTAACATTATCTACCCTAGTAGGATCCAAATAAAAATTAGGGTTAAACACCACATACGCAAATCACCATTTTCATTACCAACTGTGAACAAATCTCTTATCTACCATATTGAGGTTATTAATATCTAATAAAGCCCATGGTACAAGAATATCATATAATTCATTGAGTATCATACTTATCCTATTGACACTAATTCTTGTAAAAAAACTATAATTTGTAGATAAGTTTACAAATATGTATTATGACATGATGGTTTAGATTATTGTAATGTTAAAGGTATCGTACTCCATTATGTCACTCAATATGAAGTTCCTTCCCTTCTCAATACAACACATGGGAGAATTTTTATTGGTCACTGTAATAGACATGTTATAACCTATAAATGATTCCACATGGGATAGTTATGGCCCATACTTGAAAAAGATACTATCATATTTTATAAAAAATTCAATCCCTACCAATTACATGATGATCTTATCCACTCTCCTCCAGTTGAGATTTAAACATTAGAATATCCTTGGTATTTATTCATATGGGGATGATATCTCATTGGTAAATTACCTCACTCTCAAGATGGCCATGTCTTCATCATCATGACCACTAATTATTTCACTAAGTGGGTTGAAGATATTCCCCTTGTTAATGTAATAGATATCACTATATCCAAATTTATACTTAATCATATCATTTGTTACTTTCAAATTCCCAACACCTTTATTTATAACAATGGTGGGAATTTCAAAAATGAGGATATGAAATAATTTTGTGCTAAATTCAAAATCATGCATAAATTCTACATGCCTTATCATCAATGCAATGGACAAATATAATCCACTTATAAAATATAACTTTGGATTCTCATTTTTAATGACAACTAAAACATTATCCTATAGTTTGGGCTTATCACACTAGCATTTGTACTATTATTAGGGAAACACCATTTTATTTAGTATACATTTTTGAATTTGACTTACCTTTAAAATTTGAGAAACCATCTTTATGTATATATCTTCATGAAATCATCCCTAATGAATAACTTTATGAGGCCCATCTATATGATTTACACCTTCTCAATGAGTGTCGCATGGGCACTTTACAATATAATCACCAATACAAAGCTCAAATTTCCAAATAACATAACAAAAAAGTAATAGTTCATACCTTAAATGTTGGTGAATTAATCCTCAACTTATATTATACCCATGAAAAATCAGGCCAATATGCCCAAAAATGGTGGGGCCCTTATTTGGTCAAATATATTATTGGTCCTATTACTTACATATTATAAACTAGGGAAGGACATGTTTTCAAAGAACCCACTAATGCTAAATTTTTAAAGAAACATCTTTCCTAAATTATCATTTCCAATATTTTCATTATCTTACATGTCTTTCTTATATTTTTATATATCATGGTGCTAACACTTCTTGTAGGTTTTTCAAAGCTTCCCAAAGTGTAGCATTGCATCAATTTTAGTAGCCTTAGTTCCTATCATTGGTACTTTGGTCTTTCTACATTCCTTCATATATTAATTCATGAGATGCATCATAAGACTATAGATAGGACTCGATCATCCTCATGAATATTTTTATGTTTATTTTGTATTTTGCTAGTCAACCTTCAAGTCTATTTTGGGTTATTGGTTCATTATTTTAAAAACTTGATTACTTTTAAACACTTCCATGGTTTTACTCTTATGAGTCTCAGTGTAATACCTTAGATATGACTAAGTCTTCCTAAAAAAATATCATTATTTACTATAATATTCATTTTTACACCTCCTTGGTTTGCCTTTTGTGAGTTGCATTGTAAGACCTCAGATAGGACCAGGCCTTACTTATTCAATTTATAATGTTTTTTATTAAACATTAGCTAAGTGTCTTCCCCAAAAAATAAGGCAATGTTGAGATTTGTGACTTCATACACTTAAAATTAGTAATATGATTTTGTGGTAAGAACTCTACCAATCTATTTTTTTAATGCTAATTCATACTTACCTTTCATTTTACTATGTTAAAACTATACTTTTGTTGTGATTAGATGTAACTCAATCATTCTATTTTCACTTCCACACTCTCCCTTATTACATTTTACTATGGTCATACCAAGTTTAGTTTAATGATCACACTATTTTCTAACATGCAAGTACAAGAGCCTAGGACACCATGCCCTCTTAGTTCTTTTTCCTAGATACCAAGTGTAAGTTCTCTAATAATAGTCATTTTAAACACTTATGCTTATTTTTTGGATTCCATATAGAGGAGGAATAGATAAAATCCATACAATTTAAAATCCCAATCATTCAAACAAAAGGAAATGATCAAAATTATTTTATTTCAAAAGTCTAAATCACATTTAAAAACATGATTATTTTCAAGGACATATCCTATCCTAGTTGAAGCTCAAACTCCAAATTTGGCCTCATGATAGAGATGAGGTTCATTGGGGTGCAATAGGCCAATAGACTAGGGTAGGAAATATCATACTTTAAAAAATACATTTATAACGCCACCAAATTTATCATGAAAGTACCCAATCTTCATAGTAGACTGATGGTTTTGTAAGGGGTCCTAAGGAATGTGGAACACATTATGGGAAGTTAGGTCAATTTTAAGTTTTATTATATATATAGCATTCATGGGATGATATTTATATTTCACTAGTTAACCCAAATTTGTATGAATAGTGTGAATTCTCTAGAGTCCTTAATGTTAAATTTTTTTTAATCTTTCTAAATTGAATTGAATGTCTTATTTTAAATAAAGATTATTCACCTTGATACCACCTTAATTTCTCCCACCACACATTTCATATCCCCCCTTGATAGATAAGTTTGTTTCTAAATCTTTTCCCAACTTCTAATTCCCTATTCTTCATTTCTTTTAGACATGCTCATAATATGATTATTTTAGTTCAACTATCATTAGAATTGAAGATGCATATTTGAGTGGGTATGAGACCATTTCTTAATAATTACCTTATCCTTCTCAAATTTCTCTTGATTATGGTTTCAACTCTGAGTTTTCCTATTTACATTTTTGTAGGACACTTTGTTCCATTTATTTTTTATTACTTTATGATTTTCCATCGATGATTGAGTATAGATTGCTACTTCTATTCTCTCAATATTATTCACATTCATTCTATTTTTCCATCTTTATTTGAGTATGGATAGTTAATTTTCTTATATTGATGTTGGTTCTATTATTTTAGTTTTGCATGTCTTAGTCTTGATCTAGATTGTTACTTTTCTTGCTTAAGATGCATTTCTTGGGTTTATCAGTCATTTAGTAGCTTTAGATTTTTAGTTACCCTATTTACTCTAATTTTATCCATTTCCCTTTCTTTTTTGGTTCTAAATTATCATTTGTGATCCCAGCTTACCAATTTTCTAGGTGACTTATTCAACTATGAAAGTTTTCATTTACTTTATTTTTCCTGTGATCGTTTGTTTTTTATCTTTAAGCCTTGTATCCTTAGGGATTGTCTAAAGCAACTAATGCACCCTCCATGATCAAGACTATAAATACAATAGAAAACCATCTAATAATAAAGGTAAGTCAAGCTATGTATATGGTACTTTTAATTATTAAAAAAAGGTCATTTACTTTCATTTATTTTCTAATTTCTACTATATTTTTTTATGTCGTCATTGTGTGTTGCTATGTTATTTATTGAAGCACCATCCCATATTACACCCATATGACACATGATGATCTTCAAGTGGGGCATGTGGACAGACACAATATTTTTAATTTTTATAATTTATTGATGATTTCTCTCTTATATGAACCTATTTGGATTTTATCTCTCTAAGTGCATGATTTAAAGGGTGCATTGGGAAAGGGTTGGGTAGACCATTGGTGATTCAAAAGTTTTTTGGTTAACTTTATCATTACTTAAACCCATTAAAAATTCCATTTATCCAACTCCCTAATCAAATAATCCCCACTTATACATTCCCCTAAAAAAATTCTCTTTTCAAATAACCTCTAACTAATAAAATACCCGATTTTCCCACTAAGTCAATCAAGTCAACCCTATTATAAAATTTAATTTATACATTACATAACTAAGTTAGCTTGGTCGACCTAATTTGAGGCCTAAGGATAATTTTTTAATTTAAAATTGGATTGTGTTAGTCAAACTCATTGCTAAATATATGTAAGGGTTAAGGCTTATCCATTTCTATAGATACAAGGCTCACTTCAATCCAATATAGAGGAACATTAATTTTCACATCATTATAGTTTGAAATTATGTTAAATATTCATTTAAAGGAGCCACTACTTAGGGTTTTCATTGGAGGGAAGATAACTTATCTTGTGGAAAGTCTTAGATGAAAAGTAGGAGTATTTTAGTCTAGAGTTAATTTCTATATTGTGATCCTTACAAATCCACAAAAACCTCTTGTAAAGCACCATTAATCAAGGGAGAGATTGATACTTGACTGGTTTGCCCAAACGTAAGTATTCCTAAATATTGTTATTTTATTTGATAGATAGATATTGTATAAAGTGATAAGTGATGAATGTATAACTCCTTGCTTAGATTACATCTATACTTAAATTTAGTATAGATATAGGGTCTTCTTTTCTTTCGATCTTCCACTTTAGGTGATTTAGGTCCCATTTACCTACCAATATAGCTTGATTTGTTTTTTTGTTTAATCATCCCCCTTTGTGACAAAAACATTGGTGACCACTAGATTAGATGTATTTTATGTACTTAGGCCTAGCTAGGGTTATTGCACAATATCATCTTCTTAGAGGATTTGGAAACCTTTATTTTGGTGTTGTGTGATAAGATATCCCTTGGTTAGGTTTAGTGGATCCAATTTGGTCATGCTCATAATATAAATAGCATTGTAATAATTTTTATTTGATTACCTTATTTGATATTGGATTTAATAAGCTAGATAATTTGTAGATATATCTTAATTTTTTTATATAAAAATAAAATGTGGGAGAAGAATAAATAATAAAAGGAAGGAGAAAAAATGCTATGTACAAGTAAGTATTAGGAAAGGAAGCTAATCAAGGTACTCGACCCAACCATGGGTCCAACCAATGATCTCATCAATATGATGTTCATATGTAGATCCAATTCTTTAATAGGAAGGATCAAGCTCTTGTGAAAAAGTATATGCACCAAATGTAGAACTTTATGAATCTAAAGAAGAATCATGTGCTATAAACTAATCCTTATAATTTTATGAAGAGCCATGTGTTGTAAAACAACCTTCCGAATCACTAATCATATATATATATATCTAAACATATATCCTCATGCATAGGAGGAGATGATGCAACAACTTGTATTTGTATATGAGCCTTCTGAATAACCTTTGATGTTTTGTTAGACAAAACCATGTATTATGTGCCATTTTTTAACTTATGAGTAGTTATCTTTCTCTTTATATCCAAATCATCATGATCATATGTTAACAAATATGCTCAAGGATATATGGAGATACTGTAATATATTTATGCTTATAACTACTTGAAGAAACTAAGAGAGGCTCAAGCTCATACGTAGGTGAAAAAGGTGATTTTGAAAAATTATTGTTTTAATGTAAACCATGATCTTCAATAATTATATAAACTAATTCATTACCAATGTGCTCAATAATTCTTCCAACTAACTATTGTGGATTAGGAGTGTTACCCATGGTTCTATAGGTTATTCATATTGAATTCCTAAATTTTTAAGCACTTGATTATCATGAATATACTTTAGAAAATTGTGAACTATAGAAAGAACTGCTATAATTTTTTGTAATAAGGTATACCTAATAATATATAAAAGACACATGTGCTTGGCAATACTAAAAAAGGAGTGAAAAATATAAGAGGTCCCACTTGTAGAGGAAATAATATATGTCCAAGAGTATCTCGTGTATAACCATCAAATGATTTCATAACTCTAGATGTATTTTATATATCTTGTTCCATATAACCAAGAGAAGGTAGAAGTGTTATGGTGCACACATTATCACTTGATCCATTATATATCATGACACTATGGATTGGTTATACACTAAAATATGATATATGAATAATGCATGTTTATTAGAATCATCATCAACAATTTTAGAATCATCAAATGTTATATATGTGTAGGATGCTAGCTTACTTGTAACTGTATCAATGATACTCTCAAGTGGATTTCCATATGAATATGGAGGAGGATGATCATTATATGTATATTTAACTTCATAATTTTTATTTTTAGCTTGTGTTTCATGATTTAGAAAGGTCACTTTATATATTTGTACCTTTACATTTTCATTTTCTTATGGCGTAGTCTCTTAATTAGGTGTACCAATGTTAATAATATTCTCATCAATGAGGTTTTAACTTTTTTTTCTTTAACTTCATACGTATATTAGTAGAATGTCTAGCACATCTATGATAATCACAAAATGCATTCCCATCAAAGCTTATATATTGAGGTCTAGATGGATCTATTTTTAATGGTGGAGGAAGTGTAATAACATGACATTCAAGAAGATTTTAGAGTAGCACATGAGGAGGTGAAGGTATCCTTGAGAATTGCCTTATTGGTGTAGCTTGTAATTGAAGCTTAGGTGATGGTTATGATATAGCATTTACTATAACTTTATCCTAATTTTTACTATCATTAGATTTTCTCTTAATTAGGCTTGCCTTAAAATTTGATCATTGAAGTAGAAGGATAATTGTAGGTATACTTGACCTTATTCAATGTAATCAATTTGACCTCACTCTCTTTAACTATATAACATAGTTCATCAAAGGATTTGAACTTATCAAACATGATATAAAATTGGAGAGGAGTAAAAAATATTTGATCAAAAATGTATTGAAGATCATTATCATACATTTGATTTGTCATTTTGGAAAGGATACTCTTATATCTTATAATATACTCACTAAGTATCTCATTTGGACCCTATTTGATATTTTCAATTTGAGCATAGGATAAATTTTCACCAATATTGATAGAAAAATGTGCCAAAAACTAAGTTGTCAAAGGATTAAAAGTTTAAATTGATTGAAGAGGAAGATCATAGAACCATTTGGGAGCATACTATTTGAAGATGCATTGAAAGATCTTAGTTAACAATCCATCATTATCTACACAATCTAGACAGATTACATGGAAGGCACATAAATGTTGTTCAAGATCAAATTTGCTTTCACAAAGGGGAATATCAGGAGCCATAAATCCATTTGGAAGATGATAGGATGCAGTTTGACGAGCTGAGGGGTTATGAAATAAGGTACTAGAATCTAAGGAAGGGTTGGCATGAGAGATGTTTTGCTCAATAGTAGTTAGCTTTTCTTGTAAGAGAAGAATGGCTTGATCAAAGGAAGAATTGGTTGTAGTAATGGGTGGTGTAAAGGTAAATAAAGGTGCAAAAATAGGGATAGATGTAATGGTTAAAGTAAAAACATTAGAATGACTAGTAGACATTGATTTCTTAAGTTCATATCAAGCAATATATATAAATGAATCATTTTTTTCTACATGTTCTCTATCATATCTCAAATTTTAGCATGGTTGGTTTCAGAATCAAGGATAGAGACAAGGGTCATAATGTTCCCATGGAGAGGATAAGGGGTGGGTGCAAAGACAAATCGTGGAGATATATGCATAACATAGGAATTTTGTTATTCCCAAGTCATTGAATATTTGCCAAAAATAAAGTAGGGGAAATCAAATGACAAGATAAGGTAAGACAAACATTGGGAGTAAGAGAAAGGGGTAGATTATGAGAGGGAGCTTCTTTAAGTAATTTATATGGAATCCAATAAATGACATAATGAATATCATGTTGTAAATAATGTTAGATGTTGAAATAAAATTCATGTTTATATGAGAAAAACATGTATATGTTACACCCATGATATATACGGAAAATGAAACAAGAAAATATACTAACTAAGACGCCAATGCAAGAAAAAGTCAAGGATAAAGGGTGATCTCGGAAAGATTTTTAATTATTTTTTAGGCTCTCAAATAAACTTTCTCATTTTTTTATTAGTGTCATCCCAATATTTTAGAGCACCACTAATCATAGGTGAAACCATGTATGTATCCCACTAGCCTTAGTTTTGAGGGTAAGTTGAGAGTAACTTCCATTGGCAATATGTTTCTGTAAGGTGCACCACAAACTAGATGGATAAAAGAGGCTTCTTATTGGTATAAACAAGGTATCCTAGGTGTTTTTGATATACCATGATTTAAGTGAAAACTCAATTTTGTGTTTATTTATGTACTATGTTTATGAGTATTGGAGTAAAATCCCTCACACCATGATGTATGTAAACAAAACACCATATATCCCTTCATGATATTAGATAAGTAGTTTTGAAACTATCATAATACAGTGTATAAAATAATAAAAATAAAGTGAAATTTTTTAAATAGGAAAACAAGAAATTCAACCCAAGGTCAAAATAAAGAGACTTTATGTTGGTATTTATCTAAGGTGACAAGACAGTTTTTCAGTGTCAGATAATTCCAAGGTCAAAACAATTGATTTATTATGTTACAGATAATATCCAAGGTTGAGGACTGCATTCTTTTAGTTTCAATAATTTACATAATTAATTTGAACCCTAAGCCAAAAATAAACAAGCAACAAACATTATTTTGAATTAAAATGCGGGTTCACCAAAATCTTTACACTAGAATTAATAATAATAAAAAATTAACTCTAATTACAAATGTAAACTATTGAAATATAATATAAGAAGTTTAATAATATAGAATGCATTAAATACAACAATCTATATAATTTACATAAGTTGTAAATTGATAAAAAGGAAAATTAGGGTTAGGGTTATAGAGATATCATTACAAAATGATTTATTTCAATTCATTGACTATGACTATCTATAAAAACTTACAAACATATATTTAATTGAAAATAATTTTTCATTATTGAGAAGGATGTATAAGGAGAATAAAGTCTCAATGAATCATTGTTTGCTATTGTGTCTTTGTTTAGATAGACTATGTGTTGGATCTAAAAATATGGGCTTGTTTGCACATGTCTATATATTATTTGATTCTATGTGGATCCTATTTAGATGTATGGATGACATGCAAAATAAAAAAACCTATCCTACACAAGTACACAAAATAAGATCAAATTTAAAAAGGATAAAAAGTGGGAAAGTGGGATATGGCTGAGTTATCCTAAAAGAACCTTGTTGATTGAGTGTTTTCTAAATAATCCAAGTGAGCCTCAAGATTGTGTAGTTTCCTTGTAGGTAAGACCATATGAATGCAACTAGAAATTTTGATTAGAATTCTCAACAAAGGATGTCTTCAACTTGTAAGAATTTTTATTTAACTTGGCCAATACTGTAGTATTGTAGTAGGGCTCTTTGTTGAATAGATAGCTACTTTCCGAAATTGCCTTTGTAAGAGAGTGTTAGATAGAGTAGTTGGGAGTTCTAAGTGTGAGATTTGATGTGATTTTATAGGTGAATATTTTGAATGTTTCCAATAATCAACATATTGGTTTATACAATAGAGTTTTTATGAAGTTTTTCATTTTGAACATATGATTGCTAGATCATGGTGGAAAAGGGTGGAAAAAGATGCAATGCATATGTATCTAATATTTCACTCTTGTCCAGAAGGCATAGAGGATTCTGAAACCAAAATGATAGTGAATTATATGTTAATAGAAATGAATAGGGATAAAATAGGGAAGTCTTGGATATATGCACCATAATTTTATTGCATATCGAACCACTAAAAACTTGAAATCCTATTACCAAAGAACCCAAAGGAGTCCATTGTAGACACTGAAAATTAATCAATAAATGATTGGCAATGCTTGTCTTTGATACCTTTACCTTGTTTGGTCAATCTACCATTTTGGTAACCCATAATATCTAAGGAAGCCTTCAAAATCTCAAAATTATGTGCTTCCTTAGATATTATGGGTTACCGAAATGGCAGATTGACCAAACAAGGTAAAGGTATCAAAGACAAGCATTGTCAAACATTTATTGATTAAATTTCAATGTCTACAATGGACTCCTTTTTGTTCTTTGGTAATAGGATTTCAAGTTTTTAGTACTTCGATATGCAATAAATATTTCATTTTAGAAAGGCATGCTTTCTCTAGTGATCTTGTGTCTCTACGTGGACGATGAACAAAAGAAGCTTCTATGCATGAGAAATGAATTTCACTATTCTTGGGTAGATACCAAAGTGAATTTGGTTGGAGGAAGATATTTTTTGATGTTATAGACATCATCACTAAATTTAGTAGACCAATGTTGTGGTTTATCTCTATAGGTATCATCAGTTATACACACGACTTTTTAATTAAAATGTCACACATCTCAAACGATGTTGCATCACATATCACTATTTAATGTGTGGGATTGATTCCATACTCAAAATTAGATTGGTGTCATCTTTGAATATCTTTCCCTTTTCTTATCAATATGAAATAATATGGATGAGGATGTTCTTTAATGGTAAGCCCTATGTGCTAGACTACATCTTTCACAATAATATTATTTTGGCTCCTACTTTTGATGACAACATTAAGGAGGTGGTCCTTAACATAAAAATTAGTATGAAAGATGTGTTATCATTCCTTTGAGGTGTCAATAGTAGATGTGTTGGAGCTCACACAAGTGGCATGTGTCTTCTACATGTGTGATATATGATTTAGACTAGAGCAAAATTTGTTATGCATAGCTTTCACTATCATTGTGAGTGCTTTTGTGGTGATGGTGGCAACACTCATCACCTTGCTTATTATTTCATTTTTTTTGATATTGGGGCTTTCTATTGTGTTAGAGGATTTTCAGGTTGTTTCTCTTGACGAAACATCTTTTGCTTCTATGTAGAAGAATTTGATGTACAAAGTGTGAGATTTTTATTGTGTGTAGTATGAGATGAAGATGAAAAATTGTGCTCCATCTTGGTTTTGGCCTCAATCTTAGTGGTGTTAAGGTATGTTTAATCCAATGTGTCATAGGTCAAGGATTTCATCTTGGTGTATATATGGTGATATTTCACTTTTGTACATCAACACCTTATGTTGATTTGTTGCCATGCAATTACGTGATTTAGTCACAAAACTTGGTGTTGTAAACTTGTATTCACTTCTCGTTATGTTGGCATAAATATTGAAACTTCGTGTAATCATTGTCATAGTTTTTGAGGGGGTAGTACTCCTTCCGTATGATGCCAAATAACTTGGTCCAAGTTTTATTGACATTGTCATATTCCTTTTTACGCTACATGTTGTAGGTTTCCCAACAATATGCAACTAGAATGGACATCTTTAGTATTGTGAAGATGGCCTTATTTGCATCACTACAACATTTGAATGGTCAATAGATCTCTAATTATTGAATATAGCTATCCAATGTCGTGGCATCAATTTTAATTTAAAACACAAGAATGTCTACATTGACTTGGATCTTGAAAAGGATTTGATGTTGAAATGGTAGATTAACAAGGTGAGCAGAAGAATGAGTTGACACAGTTGGAGGACCAAGAGTCATCATAAGTTTGTGAAATTGGCCAAACTTTGTAGTGCAATTATCCTTGAGAGCATCTCAAATGAGTTGTTGGATATTTTGAGAGTCATAAAAGGGTTTGTCACTTTTAGGATTCAACGATCTTACTCATATGTGGATGTTCTTCCTAGTAGGTTAATACAAAACAAAGTTATTATCCTTTTTTTTTTTTTTTTAATTGTGCTCTCATATTTATAAACATATAAAATTTCCTCTATTACTAATTACTTATATTATGGAACTAGGATGGTGGTATGGAGGACAACCCAAAAATTTAATTAATTAATTATTGAGTTATAAATAATATACAATAGTAAATAGACGGATCGTAACACATTACACATTTAATTATAGAGACACAACAAAATAGTTATATTCTATTTAATGAAAAATGAATAGACACAATACATTTAGATATAAGGTGTAGAAACACTCCAATAAAGATTCTCATCATTAAAAATAAGAAAACACTTTCTAATTGATTTATTTATATTAAAATATAATTTTGTATATTTATTATTTGATTCTTGAAATCGAATGCTTACAAATTTATTATTTAATAATAATAATAATAATAATAATAATAATAATAATAATAATAATAATAATAATAATAATTATTATTATTATTATTATTATTATTATTATTATAAATGACATTTCAACCTTCTTACAAATTGACGGTTCAACTTTTACATATACATTACGATTTCAAATTCTCAAAAATTTAATAAAACTAAAATTAAATTTTAATTGATAATTCATGCATTAACAAATTTATTGATATTAAGTGTATATTTAAAATAAATATATAAATAACGAGCAATAACCCGAATGAAGTTAAGATTCAGACGTACTATTCTTTAATTCTCTAAACTCTACCATTTATTTATAAATATATATTTTTGAAGGATAAAACTTTTATCAAAAAAATAAGATTGTATTATGCATTAACTAAAAATATAAATATATATATATTTTTAAGGATAAAACATTTATCGAAAAATAAGATTGTATTATGTATTACTTTGATGATTAGAATAACAAACGACTTTTTAAATTGAACGCGACGTGAATCGAACACGCAACCTTGTGATCTGGAGTCAGACGCGCTACCATACCTTAACACTTAACAGCTGTATTGTATGTTAATTTAATTCAAATCATTTTTGGCATAAAAATATATGGTTTGGTTGCTTAACCAGCTGGACACCGTATGTGTTCTTTTAACTTTTTTTAATTTGCTGTCGGGACGGTGTAGTTGTGAGCGGCTTGGATTGAATTGAAAGGTGGTTTTGATAAGAAAAAAAATTCGATCTTCTTTTCTCTGCACATATCATTCTATTTTTGCCTCATGCCAGTGCATGGCATGCTTATCTGACTATGCATTTAAGTTTATTTCACAACTTTTACTCACGGCATCAACTTATTACTATTTTTTTTCCAAACGATCCCAACTAACCTGCTTTGTGGTAGATTTCCTGCCCTCTCAATAGAACTACTTTGATGGTCCTCTCAAGGGCAATTCAGACATGTGGAGACAGGTATGATGAAAGCTTATTGGGCAAAGTTTTGTTTTTTGTTTTGTGTTTTTTTAAAGTTAATTATTAGTATATGTTAGATTTTTATTGACACTTTAAAAAAAAAAAAAACAAAAGGTTTTGTGATTTTTGTTTTGGGTTTTTTATTTATTTTGTGTTTTTAATTTGTTTATTTTCTCTATTTTTTATATGTTAGTTTGTATGTTAATATAGTCTTAATTTGAATTTGTGGAGAATATAAATATATAAATATATTAATGTATATGATTCATACTTTTCATAAGGAATAACTACATATTGAATTGAATAAATTTATTGTGAAAGTGCAATAGTAGTTCTTTCCAATATTTATAGAAGAAATCAAACACGGTTTAAAATATTTATTTCATTTATATGCATTCATTTTAGTGTGAAAAGTCATATAGGACTACGCCCTACACTCATGAGACTGCTTATAGAACATGCATTATACTTGGAGTGTTGTATGCCAAATTCGTCAAACCTCTTAATGCCTTGATAATAATTGAGAGATAACACACACCCTTGAATACATCTACCATTTTTTTATATTGTGACATTCTACTATAGTTTTCGAAAGGAATATCAATTTCATACGGATCTGTATAAAATTATGGAAAAGCAGGTGAGATTTTTGGATCCCTAAAGATTCTATGCTCTTAACTTATAGTGTGTCTAGGGATATGTGTAGTTGACTTATGACTTACATACCTTTTATATTATCTTATTACATATTTATATATTTTTAGTATCATTGACATATGAAATAATTATGTCTAAGTAGAGTTTACATAGCAGGTAGCGATTAGTTTTTTATCATCATATTAAAAATTCTACTCTTATTGCATTGTTGTGGAGATTTCCCCCTCGAAGCAGCTTGGTCATAATTATCAAGTATTATGTGATTTTGTCAATTATTATTGTGGATCTAATTATTTCATTCTTAATGTTGTGATATATTATTTCATCACTGCAAAACATCTAAGAAATTTCATTACTAGTGGTATTAGCACATCAATTTGGGCTAGTTTCTGCGATGTTTTTTTCTTTTGATCTCATGTTGTGACAATCTAAAGCACTAAATGATCAAAAAATCTAACTTGCGATCCAATAAGAATTTATTTTTTCCACCACTGCAGTATTGTTCAAAGTTTTTCTGAAAACAAAGTCTAGTTTTTTTTTACCTTTGTGCAAATTAACAATCATTGGATTCATCTCAACAATATGATTACAATGATATAATATATTGGTACACTTTTTTTAGTCCCAAAAACCTCCATCCTAAGGTTTGTGCATAGCTAGTCCTAAGACTCTCAGATGTGAGAAAGGTCAAAACACTTCAAAAACTCCTCACAAGGATGACATGGAGTCTAAATTTTTAGATCTGCCGGTTTCTGAGGTGCTTCAACAAATCTAGTCAGAGATACAAAACATGTTGAGGAAGAATGATCTTGACATAGTAAAATGGGAAATATATTCTATGAAGGATTAATTATCAATGATGAGCACTTAGTTGACCTCTATTACAACTTAGCTTCTGCTAAATAATCTTCCATTGCTCTAATCATTGTTTACCATTTAGAACAATCACAACTCTACTACTGGGTTGAAGCATATATTGCTAAAAGTGGAAGTGCACAATTTTGATGGTAAGCATCAACTTTTGGATCAATCAAATATAAAATTTATTTGATCTACATCAGACCCCATTTGGTTAAAAGGTGATCACAACATCTCTCTATCTAGAACTTGAGCAGTTCATTTGGTATAAGTGGTTGTGTGCTCAAAAGAAATAGAAGGGTGATCTTATTACTTGGTTGGTATTTATTGATGCATTACAGATATACTATTAAAACAACATCTTATAAAATTACTTCAGTCAATTAGTAAAGTTATGACAAATAGGTATTGTTAAGAATTATATTAATCAAATCCATAATTTATCCTTACATGTGGATGACATCAATAAGAAAAACTTGACTGACCTATTCTTGGAAGGTTCAAGGATAACATCCAACTTGAGATTTTTATGTTTAATCCATCATCCATTTCCAAATCCATACCATTCATGCACCAGGTAAAGCAAAAAAAAAATGGTCAAAATAAAGGCTTTCACTCATGGTCACAAATGAAATTTCACAATACCATCATTTTTGCAAGCTATAATATTGACCCCTCAAAAAATTGAAGAGAAGCATTCTAAAGGATTATATTTTGGTTGTGAAAACAAGTGGAGCAAATGACATAAATGTGCCAAAAAGAATTTGTTCTACATTGAAGATGCCAATGAAGATGAAGATGATAATGAGGCCTTAGGTGAGGGTATGGAAAAGATAGAGGAGAAATCTAAAGATTTTCACCCTACTATCTCTTGTCAGCCCTTTTAGGTATAAGTAATATTCAAATCCTTAAGGTGGTGGGTTTTCTTAAGAAACAAAAGGTGACAATGTTGATTGACTCAATAAATACACATAATTTCATCAACAATAAGATAGTTACTTGTTTGAACTTTTTTATTTATCCAACCCCATAATTTTAAGTCAAGTTTATAGATGGTGGCACAATCAACTATTTTATAAAATGTCATGGTATTACTATTTCCATGGGGGACTACCTACTTAATTATCCTATGTTTTCTATTCTCATGGGTGGGGATGTCCTTATTTTTGAAGTACAATGTCTCATGTTATGCACTTTCATTATGAAGTTAGGAATTTGAACTAAGAGGATTACAAGAAAAGTCGTCCCAATTGGTTAGTTCACATCAAACAAAAAATATTACTAAAAATGGTACTAAATGATTTATAGCATGATTATTTTCCATAAAAGTTCAGCCAACATGTGTCTACACATCTTAATTTAAAAATGATTCTTGATGATCATCCCATAGTTTTTAGCATAATGCCAAAAGGCTTACCACCTAACAAATAACATAATCATGCCATACGATTGATTCTAGGTATCACACAATCAAACATTAGACAATACAGGTATCCATATTCTCATAAAAATGAAATTGAAAAAAATGGTACATGAGATGCTGGAGGTAGGTATTATTTGATATAGCGAAAGTAATTATTCTTCCCTAGAAGTCATGGTGCATAAGGAGGATGAGACTTGGAGGATATACCATGAATATAGATAATTCAATCAGTACACCATAAAATATAAGTTCCATATTCCAGTCATTAGTAAATTGATAGATGAATTACATGGTGTTGTTTATTTTACCAAACTAGATTTTCATTCCTAGGTATTATCAAATTCAAATCAAAGATGATCATATTCATAAAATACATACCTTTAAAAAGTAATGAAGGTCATTATGAGTTGTTGGTCATGCCTTTTAGTCTCACAAACTCATCATCTACATTTCAGAGTTTGAAGAATACTATTTTAGGCATTTTAAAAAAAGTTTGTGTATTTTTGTGGCTAAAAAGGTACTATCACAAATTTTTAAAAATTCTGACAACATAACAGATCTAATTACAACCTTGTTGAAGAAATACTCCTTTCGTTGGTTTAAACCATATACTAATACATTTGAGGAGCTAAAAAAGGCTATGTGCACCACTCTAGTGTTGATGACTCTTGATTTTTTCAAAACATTTGTTGTTGAATATGAGGCATCAAGATATGGCATGGGGGTAGTACTTATGAAAGAAGAAAGACCCATTGCATTTGATACTTGTCAAGGCAAGGGAAAAAATAAACTCAATCCAATTTATGAGAAAGAGATGATGGTTATTCTTCATGCAGTCAAGTAATGGATAACTTATCTAATTGGTAGACACTTTTAGGTAAATACTAATCATGATAGTCTAAAATAAATTTTGGAATAGTGATTGTCATCAGAAGAGAAACAAAAATGGGTGACTAAAATGCTAGGATGTGACTTTGAAATAATATATAAGAAAGGAAAAGATAATGTGGTAGCAAATGCACTCTCCATGAGGGATGAATCAATTAAGGCACCGTTATGTGTAATAACCATTTGAAAATTAGATTGGTTATAAGAAGCACCATTGGGATAGGAGAGTGAAAAGGATACATAGGCTTAATTTAAAATCTCCAGCATGGCTCAAGTGTTTTTTACAAATTTGAGTGGAAAGGAAACACATTATGGTATAAAGATAGTTTGTACCTATGTAAGTATTTTGTCCTCAAACACAAGATCATTCAAGAACATAATACATCTCGAATAGGGGGGAATTCAATATTTTTGAAGACATATCATCACATCAAGCATTATTTTTTTTGGGACAAACTCAAAGGGGATATACATAAATTTGAGGCATAATGCATGGTTTTTCAATGAAATAAATGAGAAATAAGTAAGACACTAGGTCTTGTATAGCCATTATCCATCGCTAGCTAGAGGTGGGAGGAGGTTTCCATGGATTCAATTATATGGTTGTCAAGACATAATGGTAAGAATGTTATAATGGTGGTTGTGGATAAACTCACAAAATATGTTCATTTTTGTTCCTTATCACAACCATTTATTGCTAGTACAGTAGATGTTTTTCTCAATACATTTCAAAAAATGTATGTTACCCCAAAAATCATTGTAAGTGATCATGATCCTATCTTCACTAATAAAATTTGGATTAATTTATTTACAATTTTGGGTACTCATTTGGCTCATAGCTCATCTTATCATCCTTAATCTAATAAATAAATAGAGGTTGCCTAAAAATGCCTAGAAGGGTATGCCTATTGTTTTGCATTAGATAAATAGAATATTGGTTATATTGGTTGCCACTAGTAGAATAGTGGTATAACACTTCCTTCCATATCTCTTATAAAATTTCTCCCTTTGTGACAATTTATGGCTATCACCCCCCATCCATCACTTCATATTTGAAGGTGCAACCCAAGGTTAAAGTTATTGAGGAACACATTCAACGTCAACAAGAGGTACTAGCTGGTCTAAGAGAGAATTTATAAATAACACAAAATCTAATGAAACAACAAAATTATCAACACCATAGTGAGAAGAATTTTTATATCGGTGTTTAGGTATTTGTGTGCTTGCAACCATATAAGCATATGTCTTTGAAGAAAAAATGATAATTTTTTTCTCTTATTTATTATGGCCCTTATTAGATCTGTCATAAAATTAGTAGTGTGGCATACAAGCTGGAACTACCCCAATCCACTTGCATACATCATGTATTTCATGTATCTTGTATCAAGAAGGTCATTGGACATATAATTTCTACCCATAATGTGTTACCTAAGTTAGATGAATAAGGATAAGTCATTTTAGAACTTGAGTAGATCCTTCACACACACATAAAATGACTATGAACAAGAGAAATTAAAGAGTATTTGATCAAATGGAAGAGTTTGAATCAAGAAGATGCAACATGGGAGGATGAATATTTTGTACAAAAACATCAATATTTTATTTGACATTAAGGGTAATAGTGTTTTGAATAGGAGGGGCATGCTACACCCTTAACCTATAGTCCATCTAGGGATATGTGTAGCTAACTTTTGTATTACATACCTTTTATATTATCTTATTGTATTTCTCTATGTTCTTAACATGGTCAGCCCATGGAATAATCATGGCTAAGTAGAGTATATATAGGAGGTAGTGGTTAGTATCTTATCATCATATTACAAATACTACTCTTATTGCATGGTTTTGGAGGTTTCCCCCTTGAAATAACTTAGTCATAATTATCAAGTATTTTTTTCTTATGTCAATTATTGTTATATATCTAATTATTTTGCTCTTAATTAAGTGATATATTATTTCATCCTTGTAAAAATCTAAGTAATTTTATTACAAAATATAACAAACATGATTTTAAAATTATTTCATGTGCATCTCTGGTTATCTAGAAATGACCCTAATCTTCTATAAACAATTGTAAAAATATGGGGAGACTTTTTGTTCACACACATTTTTCTAGTTTCTATTCGCCTCATTATTTGGATGTACATTGTACTATTTATTTTTTATGACTATCTTTGGATCTATGAAAAATTAGATATTCCTTTTGAACCCCCTTGTCTTTTATTATTATATCAAGTATATTATTATTTTTAAATTAGGTCTAATATATTGTTTAGATTTTATTAGGCTTTATTTACAAGTTTTGTGAATGATGTATTTCATGTTGATGTGATGTAGTCATGGTTAGGGAGTCCAATGAATATTTTTCATGGACTAAATAACCCCAAGTAAATAGACACAAATATCTACAAAAAATATTAGACTTATATTAAGATGAAAATAGTATTACATATACTTATTTCTTCCAAGGCATAAGCTTTTGAATATGTTTGGTTTTAAGCTACAACACACAAGATCTCCTTATACAATAATAGAGTTTCTCCTAAGGCTATGGGCTTTCTTCCAATACTCTCTCTCTTTTTATGTAATCTAACATAATATTCCCATTATCTCTATTCTCCCTTTTGTTTGGCCTTAAATCTCCTTATATAAAAACCAAGCTTCTAAACATTTCTTCCCTAGAATTCCATGCTGAGCCAAAAACCTCCTTTAATGAAGACCTGTGTATCAAATTAATAATCCAAAAAATTGTAGTCGTACCTAAGAAGGATAAATTCCTATGAGGTTTAAGATGTTAAATATCAACTACCTACTAAGACATATCTACATGAAATTAATTAACCAACTCTTGCCCGCTATGTTTACTTGTTTCCTATGAAACTATTTAAGATTCCACGGTGTCCTGAAAAAGGTCCACGTGGCTTGGATGGAAGATTGTAGCTAAAGATTCATAATCATTATTATTCAACTTAGAGCTATCCTAGATGTTTTATGCACAAATACCATTATGTACTTTTCTACCTACACACTTGGTTTCCATTATGTTCCAATTCTATCTATGCATTGAGGTTTGTGCCCTAACCTAGTTTTGAAGATTTGAGAGAAATATATTTTATGAATATTTACTTACCAAACTTGTGCCAAGTGTTTTCCTTTATTTTCTATATGCCTTTGTTCCTGAATCCTTTCAAAAATATGTAAGATGTGCTCCCTTATGTGAACTAAAATTTCAAACCTACTATCAAATTTAGCATGACTTAATTTTGATTCCCTTGAAAGCAATGACTTATGTACCCCCGCATTTGGATGATTATTCCTTATTTTTTAGTTGGAATACTTGTAAACCTGTACTTAGGTGATGTAATATTTCACTTCACCTAGGATGTTCTACATCAGACACCTTGGGTAACTAAAAATGTGAGATCTTGCTCATAAGTTACAGTCTTTGAGAGTATGGCCATAAAAACCACTATCTTGGAGATCCAACCATGTTGAGTCCCCAATTACATTATTATTTCAATTCGACAAATATTGTGTTTATTATTTGCCATGCATTTTCCTCACCATCATAGAGTCAAGGATGGCCTCTATATCCTCCCTCTCCTTCTCTAGTATTTGTGCTTTATAATTAAGTACATACACTCTTGATAATCCTCATCATCATTTTCCTTCTTGGTAATCATATAGACACTTTACATAAGTATTCATGAAACTTGATCTCATATGTTTTTCTTGAAAATATGTGTAACATTGTACATGGCCCTATATTCTTCATATTCATATTGGTATATATTCCACACAAAAATATCTCTTTGTGAAAATTTTACAATTTTAAGTCTCTCGCTTTGAACTCTTTTCTTTTGGTCATCTTGTCTTCATGTCATTTATATTTCAATTTGCTATAATTCAACCTTATTCTTACCTTTTGATGGATTTCATGCATATAATTAGTGAAGTCTTCACTTCTATGTTCTTTCCATGTGTTATAATTTCTTCCATTAACTCTACATCTCTTCTCCCAGTACTTATACACACAACTTAGAAAGGTGTTTTCCCATAATTCTATACATTGTATTGCAATACAAACTTATGCTTGTGTAGTGTCCCACTACTTGGGATTCTCTCTAACCAAACATCACAATAACTTTCCATGGCTTCTATCGACCATCTCAATTTATCTATCAATCTGTAGATTGTATTCTGAATCAAAACTCATCTTTGTCCCCAACTTATTACATAATTTATGCCAAAAATGACTTATGAACTTCATATCCATTTTCAAAACTATGTTGTGCATTGCATGATATGAAATGTGCCATATTAAAAACTTTTACACCAATACAAAGATGTTATTATTTATTAGTTGTGTCCTTAATAACACTATCATAAAATCCATGTTGATATCATCCCAACATTTTTCTAGTATGGGAAGTTGATATAACCTTGTGTTCTACTTCTCCACTTTACCAACTAGAAAAAAATCCACTTTCATACATATGTAAAGTTGTGCCCATCTTTGGCCAATAATATCCTTCAACAAACTATGTGAATGTCTTATCACTCTAAAATCATCTTTCTAAGCCTATACCATGATTTTAATTTATCAAGTTATTTTACAATGAACCCATTGGTATGGATAGTTGCACTCCATTGAATAATATCCCTTCTTGCAAAAAGTAATCTATTCATGGCATCCTATTCACGCTCACTAATTTTATGTATTTTTTTGAGTATCACATACATATTAATTTTAAACATATAACTCCTTAATGGAATCAAACCCATTGACTTATATTCACATCTCATTCAATACAAATACTCTCATACTCAGTGTGGTAATAACCTTGTTTGATTTTTCACTTCTATGATTCAACAAAAATGTGTAATCTGTAAGTATTTGATACACTTCATGTGTTTTTTATTCAAATTCATTTGTCTATTGATAAACTATAGTTCTTAATGGTATGTATATAACATAATTTTGTTTTGAAAATAAATAGTGCCTCTAATTTTTAAGCACTCGTGTAATATCATAAAATTATTGGTCATAGACTAGATATTTATTCTTGGAATCATTAAAATTATTGATGAATTAATCTATGCTCCCAAATTATTGGCCTAAAATTTCCCCAATCACTACACCATTAGCATAACAATATATTTAGAATATCTTTTTGAAATTTGGGAGTGCCAGCACTAGTTGTTCAGTTACCTTACTCTTCATTTCCTATAAACTGTGTTTAACTTATACTGTCCAAAAAAATGCCTTGTGATATTCGTTTAACACATATATGATCACGACACAAATCCACTAAAATTTATGAGGAAATCCATATGAAATCTCTCTAAGTCATGAAAAATTCACACCTCAAATGTACTCCTTAGATATGGCCACTCAACAATTGCACACACTTTCCTTGCATCCATTTTCAATCATTCTTGTGATATTAAAAAAACCAAGTATACAACCTCATTATTCATGAAGTTACACATATTACATTTGTAAACATATTATTTTTTTACAACCTCTGTAACAAATTCTAAAGATGCACTAGATGTTCTTCCTTTGTTCAGTTGAAGACCATAAATTGTCTAGGTATACAATGATATACTTTGTGATAAATGGTTTTAATAATTTGTTCATATTTTAAATGTGTTTGACATGTTTTCCATCCAAAATGTGATGACCAACCATTCATATAACCCTTCATTCATTTTGAATGTTATTTTATACTCATCACCTTCTTTGATCCCGATCTAATGATACCCATTCTTCAAATCTATCTTTGAGAAATATTTCACCCCATATAGAAAATCCATCAATTCATCCATGTGTGACAATGGTAAAATTTAATTTATACTAATCTTGTGAATGTATTTTTAATTTTTACACATGCATCATTTTCATCTATTCTTTAGCACCAATACTACATGTATTGGGCATTAGCTTAAAACTTCTAATGATCAATCCTCTATCCAAATTTAAGCACTCAAATTTACACTTCTTCATTTTACTTAGGTGTCATCCTACATGTAGACTTGTTTCGTAAAATTTATATAGGAATTAGATCCATAATATGGGTGATAATTCACATCAACAACAGTCCTTAAAACAAATTGATTAAAATGATATCTAAAAACTCATCCAAAAGTGCCTTGAATTAATGCAAAAGTTATTCCCCTTGTCATGCATGACTACATGATTTTCTTGCATTAGATTGGGTATGAGTTAAAACCATTCCTTATAATTTTATACCTCCAATATTAATTCCTTTCTTGACACTATTAAGACACATGCATGCATGTGTGCGTGCATGCATGCACGCGCGCGCGCACGCGCATGCACACACACACACACACACACACACACACACACACACACACACACACACACACACACACACACACACACACACACACACACACACACACACACACACACACACACACACACACACACACACACACACACACACACACACACACACACACACACACACACACACACACACACGCGCGCGCACATGCACACGCACATGCACACACACATGCGCGCGCGCACGCGCGCGCACACACACACACACACACACATTCACACACGTGCACACGCGCATGCACATGCGCGTGCACACATATGCATGCGCGCACACACACACACACAGACACACAGACACCCACACACACACACAGACACAGACACACACACACAGACACAGACACAGACACACACACACAGACACACAGACACACACACACACAGACACACACACACACACACACACACACACACACACACACACACACACACACACACACACACACACACACACACACACACACACACACACACACACACACACACACAAACACACTCATGTAGTCACGCATGTGCGTACAGACACACGCATTGTTTCTCTCTTCTTCTTTTTCCTTTAAGGAACTCAATGTGAATTTATTTCTATCCTTCTTCCAAGTGGTATATATGTTTTATTCCATCATACATAGCCTTATATTCATAATTCCAAGGTACCCTCAACAGTACATGACACAAATCCATTGACATCACATCATATAAAACTTAATTTTTGATATGCACCAATATAGAATTTTATAAGGTATTTTTCAATTACCAAAACCTGATGGCCCTTATCTAATCATAAAAAATGTATGAATTTTTATGTGCTAATTTATTCAAACCCAATTTTTCTACCTTCTTTCATGAGACTAAATTATCTACATTTCCACTATCAATGATCACCTTGAAATATTTGCCTCATAAATTTAAAACTATTTAGAATAGACTAGTCATCTATGTGACCTTGTTATCCTCCTTTCATGACTATAGTAATAATCTCTTAATCATTAGGGATTATAATTTTTATGGATTCTTTGAACACTTTATTGTCCCACTAGATTCTTATCCATACATGACATGTGAACCAATATTTGTCATTTTATTATTGTCACTCTACCCTTGTGAATATTCATATTATATAAATAAATATTTTCCACATTTTAAACATGTTCCTAGTAACCCTCTTCCCTTTCCTTGACAAAATATTCCCCACCCTCTAGAAATGTAATATGTACCTCCTCACATGTATCCTTATTCTCCATCATGAGCATCTCCATGCTCTTGTGCATGTACTTGATTTTGTGGAACACAATTCTATCCTTATCTCTATTAGTTCTTTCCACTACTTCTTCCACTTCCACATGTGAACCTTCCTTTAAATTGCATGAAATTTTATTTTTTACATGACAACTTATCCTCTATCTTTAGCACAAACTAATAGGATTCCTCTAATATTTGGATCTGAGCCATGGTTAATCCTTTTGGATATAAAATATCTGCTCATTCAGGTAATTGTGACCTTATTTTGGTCAAATTCACTATGACTTGATTTGATAGTGATTTTATAAAATTATTCTCTATATTTTTAACACTTAGATCCTTTTTCTTCATTTTTCATAATATTTGTAACAATTCCATTTTATAGTCTCTAGGAGAGAAATTTACCTTTCATCTTCACAACCATTATGTTCCATTTGGTTACTTTTCCTTTCCTCCTCTTCTTCTTTCATTCTGCACTTTCTTCTAACATAACATTATGTGATCCTTTATCTTGGTTTGTGACACCTTCATGCATTGTAGATAATTAATGTTATCAAACTCAAAATATTATTCAATGTCAACAAAC
>JARHVA010001523.1:3227500-3257500 GCA_037957365.1 Torreya grandis
TGACATGATATAATTGATTAAAGTGATTTTTTATTGTTATCGTATGGAAAGGTAAGAATTTTATTGTGGTGGTTGTGGAAAAGGACTAATTAGGCCTAGTTTGCAAGGCTTTAACAAAGAAACTCATAACTAGAAGTGGATTAAGACAAAGAGGATTCAAATGCAAATAAAAAGGAATAATTAGAATTATTAAATGTGATTTTACCATTGTAATATATCCTATACTTTGTGTAACATGTTGAAAAACCTTAGGAAAAGGGCTATAAGTCTATTAAAGCCACAATAAGCTTGGATAGTGGAAAGAGGTGTAGAAGTGTATTGAAATTCTTCCAAGAGGTATATACATGTATGATATGATCCATTTATACTAACTAAGGAATAATTATGATTATTTTAAACTTATTTCTAAGTTTGGTCATTGAGATCTATAGGATGGTGGCCTAGTATAATGCAAAAAAAAGAGTTAGAAGAATGAATGGAATAGGAAAGTTGATGAATGTGAATGTCATTAAGGAGGTTTAATTCCATAAGAGAAAGCTATGAATATCACAAGAAATAGGTACATGTTTTTAAAGTTATTAATCCCAAAGCCCAAGGAACTCAATGAAGGATTCAATTAGACATGAATTTTTGAATGACCAATCATCTAATGCAAGTGACTAGTTGGTAAGTAATCCATAAACTTCAAGAAAAAATATGACAACATAATTTTATTTTAATTTTACAATAACTTTATGAAATAATTTAAAATTTTGACTTAAAAATCATGAATTTAACAAAATAATTCACAACATTCAACAATAATTTGTTAATGGAGTTCAACACGAAGGCCTACGTCTCTAGGTCCAATATCGACTGATATATTAGGGAAAACTTTAAAAAGTACTTACAAATATTTCCTAAATGAAAAATAAACAACTAAATATTTGTTCTTCAGGAAAAAATACTATTAGTATCTTTTTAGACTTTCTCCAAATTCTATTTTGAACTCCTTCTACAAGCTCTACAAGCTCCTTATAGCCTTTAGCTATGGTTGATAACAATTTCGAATTTGCATTATAAATGTAATTTCATGGCTCTATATAGAAACTCAAGCCTGTAGCCCAAGTGGTTGGGCCTTATCCTTTTGGATGGGAGGATAGAGTTAAAATCCCATGATTTATTCATAATCATAGATTTAGCATTGAAAAGAAATCCATTTGTCCCACATTTGGGAAGTGGGTTTAAATTTGGGGGTTTAAATTCCATAAATCTCATGGTAGATAATGCCTTTAGAGGCATATTCCATGAAGTGGATGGCATTCATGTTGGTTAATTTGTGGTATGTGTAAATTTTGGTATTTCATGGGAATATGTGGTATCATGTGGTGTAATGTGGAAGGAATGTTGGGTTTCTCATGGAGGCTTATGGAAATTTGGACTTGGCATGTGGATAAAATGTGGATGATGGGGAATAAGAGATGGCAAGTATATAGAGTTACGTGGATAATTAAATGAAATTAGACCTTCATAGTAAACTGCTGACAAGCTACATAGTGGCTTGAGGACCCAACATGTGGTCCAATCTCTCTATGTCACTTTTCAAACTCTCACCAGGCCACTTGTTGACCACTCATTGCACCACTTATCGACCACTCATAGTGCCACTTGTCAATGTCCAACTAGATGTTCCCAAATTTTTTATCGATAGTCGAAGATGACTATATCACCTATCAAAGACAAATGATAAAAACCACACATATTTTTTTTCACACTTCGTGCCATGTGTCACATTTTTACTAGTCCATATTTTGCCACATCATCTTATTGACCAAGTTTGACCATAACTTTGACCAATTATATCTTTCACATATGTTCTCCATTTCATGAACCATAAATTGTGTTGGAAAGATATCAATGAGATATTCCTCATGGAACTAATTTTTAATTGTTCCATAATGGTCATTTTATATAGTTTGACCAACTTTGACCTGATTTGACCAGTTTGACTAAAACTTTGACTGGTTGCACAAGGAACATATGAGCTCTATTTTCCACATTTTGTATACCATTGAAAAGGTCTCAATGAACTCTATGTAATGGTGAAAGTTTTGATCTACTTTAGGACCCTTTTTGAGTTGACTTCTAGATCAATCCTCCCCACTAAGAAGACTTTTTATCCTCAAAAAGCTAGTATTGGACCTGTTACTTCATGTGAGGATATTTTCATGGCTCTGGCTCTCGACTCTAGCTCAAATGATCTCCTAAATGTCAATCAATTTTGGAGGTAATTCAATATATCTTTAGATCTAAAATTGTGAAAATATTGTAGGACATCTGGTGTTATAACAATCACCATTTTATAATTGTCCTTTTAGGGTTTTACCTAGCAACAAAGTTTAAAAACATTACCCTTATTGGGTCTTTGAAAAACATTGTAATAATTACAAATATTGCCCATACTTGGGTCTTATAAATAATGCCTATATTTAGGTATTCTAAATATAAATCAAAAATGTATTCTTGCACACTCTACATAGATTAAAATATACAACCTGTTTCTTAAGCTGTTCCTGATGCTTCTCATGATGACATCTTTTTATTACCTTGTAGTGTTTGTATCTACAACATAGATGATTAAAATAACACTGAAGGCACCATTTACCTATAATGGTTACTACCAATGTGTTCACATGAGATATTCTATCTATTATTCTACAATGCTATACTAATTTTCTTTCTTAGAGTAAGTTGCCTTTCTCAGAGACAAATATGGTTTACCTAGGATAATTCCACTAAACTAAAGTGGAACCACATCTAATTCAACTTCATCTAAGAAGGTGGTGGTAATTGAAAACCCTAATTTACATGTTTTACTTACATGTACACCATTACCATCATTTATTATATCTAGAGAATAGGGTTGGAAATGTGGCTTAGTTTATAAACCCAGGGTTTCTACAACATCTTCAGATATTAGATTCTTTTGATAATTCTTATAAAAAATAACATGTATCTTATAATGCTTATCAATTATTCTTTTAAAGAAATGTTTCTTACCTTTCTAGGGTGACAAATTCTAAACTATCAACTTCTTACTGACTACCATCTCCTTTGCTGATGTTATCTCAGGTTTTGACTTACTAGATTCTATCTAAGGAGGCTCTATCTTTTGCTTGACTGAAGATGCAGTTATAACCTTTCCCTAAGGTTTTGGATGATTCTGATTATCTTCTTTCAACATTTTCCCCTTAGTATTGAAGTAAAATCATAACTTTATGTCTTCTTAGGTAACTTCTTATCATCAGTTTGCTTAAACTTTCTTTTAAGACTCTCTTGTGTATAATCAAAAAATAGATTTGAGTATTTCTTCTTTGCATACCTCGATGAATCATTTAAAGATTCTTCATCCAATGTAACTATCACATATTTAGAGATTAATTCTTCCAACTCTTCAAGATATTCTTCTTGAGTAATCCTTCAACTCAGCTTCTTGGGATATTTGTCCTTAACCTCCATATCTTAATCCTACATGAAGTGGTCTCTTTGCCACTTGGATAGGCTGGATAATTCCTTGACCATTAATGCCAAGGAATTTTCCTTTGAATCGTATATTTCCTAACAACTTAGAACTTATTCCCTTTGTGTGATTTTCAAATGACTTCGATAAATATTTAGGGTTAATATATTTAGTATCCCTAACATTGTCAATATAACTAGAAGAATTGATTTCATTACTTTCTTCCTTAGAATTTACATTAGAAGATATATTAATAATTAGAGCATTTTTTACTTTTGGATTTACAACATCATTTTCATTGATAGGACTAGCAGGAGTATATGAATTAGAAGAATCACTTCTATGACTAGAATGTACCTTTATAGTCTGACTTGTCCCAAACTAAATCTCGTAGGTATGATTGGTCATTAGTTGGATTCCTTGTACTGATGTAATGTTTTTGGCATGTTGAGATTTGAGATAATAATGACCCAATGTTATCTCCCTATCTTCTCCTTGAACTATATCAAGATCTACTTGATCAAAGAATAGTCCTCTAATGCCAAAATGTAGAATGCCATAATGAGTTGCATGTCCTTGTACTATGACATCATCTCCTCCAAATGTCTTAGTGTGTGATAATAGAAGAGTCCTTAGATATAGATGTTGTACAAGAACTTTAATAATATAATTGGATCTAGAACTCTAGTTAAAATAGATCTGCATGAACTTCCCTTCTATAATAGTAGTATAGTTCTACCTTTAACTTTCCTTATAACATAACATAATATCTGGTATTTTTATTGCCAATAACTATCACATTATAGACTCTAGAGTTTCTTGATGAGGTATTATTAGTTGGATTTATTAACCACTATTGGAAACAACTGGTGCCTTGCCTCTTTCCTCTTTTTACCTTCTAAAGCATATTGGAGCCTAACTGGGGTGTAAGATCCAGCATTGCTCAACAATATGACCTTGCCGAGCACAATGTCTAAAAATATATGAATCTCCATGTATCTTCTTTTGTTGATGTTTATATTGAAATTCTACTCATAATGCATCACTTATCTATTGAAGCCTCTCGATCTACTACTCTTACCATTACTCTGTCACTTGTTGACTTTACTCTTGGGCTTGTAGGAATTGCATTATTATAGTGATAATAGAATTTAGTAGCAATTGAATCTAGGATAGTATTGGATCCATCACTATATAATAATTGATTTTGGTGAAATAAAAAAATCATAAATTCACCCACAAATTTAGTTCTAATATGAAACTTGACATTTTAGAATAATGTTTACATAGAGGTTAGCCTAGCACACAAACTAATCTAATACCAAACTTATACATAAACTTCAAGAAAAAATATGATAACATAATTTGATTTTACTTTTACAATAACTTTATGGAATAATTTCAAATTTTGATTTAAAAATTATGAATTTAATAATATAATTCACAACATTCAACAATAATTTGATAATGGAGTTTGACACGAAGGTCTACGCCTCTGAGTCCAATATTGATAAATATATTAAGAAAAACATTTAAAAAGTACTTATAAACATTTTCAAAATAAAAAATGAACAACTGAAAAGTTATTCTTCAAGCAAAAATACTGCTAGTGTCTTTTTGAACTTTCTCCAAATTTTGTTCTAAACTCCTAAAAGCTCTACAACTCCTTATAGCCTCTAGCTATGGCTGCCAACAATTTTAAATTTGCATTACAAATGTAATTTTTTGGATTTATATAGCCACTCAAGCCCATAGCACAAGCAGTTGGGCCTTATCTTTTTGGCTTGGAGGATAGGGTTCAAATCCCATGGTTTATACATAGGCATAGTCTTAGCATTGAAAACAAATCCATTTGTCCCACATTTGGGAAGTGGGTTTAAATTTGGGGGTTTAAATTCTATGAAACTCATGGTAGATAATGCCTTTAGAGGCATATCCCACAAAGTGGATGGCATGCATGTTGGTTAATTCATGGTATGTGGAAAGTTTGGTGTTTCATGGGAATATGTGGTAGCATGTGGTGTAATGTGGAAGGAATGTTTGGTTTCATGTGGAGGCTTGTGGAAATTTGGACTTGGCATGTGGATAAAATGTGGATGATGGGGAATAAAACATGACAGGTATATAGAGTTACATGGATAATTCAATGCAATTGGACCTTGATAGTAAATTTGTGGTAAGCCATGTGGTTGATTGAGGACCCACCATGTGGTCCAATATCTCCAAGCCACTTGTCAACCTATCACCATGCCACTTGTTGACCACTTTTTGTGCCACTTATCAACGTGTAACTAGATGTTCCCAATTTTTTTACCGATTATCAAAGATGAATATATTACCTATCAAAGATCAATGATAAAAACTACATATATTTTTTCTTGTACTTCATTCCACATGTCACATTTTTACTAGTCCAAATTTTCCCATGTCATCTTGTTGACCAAGTTTGACCATAACTTTGATCGACTTTATATTTCACATATGGTCTCTGTTTCATGAACCATAAATTATGCTAAAAAGCTCTCAATGAGAGCTTTTCCATATAGCTAATTTTGAATTGTTCTATAATGGTCATTTTCTATAGTTTGACCAACTTTGACCTGATTTGAATAGTTTGATTGGAACTTTGATTGGATACACAAGGAAAATATGAGCTCTATTTTCTAGGTTCTGTATACCATTAGAAAGGTCTCAATAAACTCTACATAATGGTACAAGGTTTGTTTCACTTTAGGACCTTATTTGAGTTGACCTATGGATCAGTAAGAGAGAGATAGGTAATGATGCTATAGATCACTTATCCTTAATGCATCTACATCATTTGGTATTAGAGGGAGGCAAGGTATGATTGGGTAAAATAATGTTTTGAATTATTTACTTTTTGTTTATTTGAGAAGAATACATAATACCATGAGATATGAGATATGAATGATAAGTAACCTTGTAGGGTGTTGAGGGAGAAGAGAAAGTTACAAGAGTGATCCATTGAGTTCATCATATTTAAATTTTATATTGATGAGAGAGAAAAGATATAACCCCAATTTCCTTTGAGAAGGACAAGAAGCTAGTCAAGGAAAGACTAGAAATGATAGAGGAAAAGAGAGCATTGAAGGTCCAAGATAAATGAGGGAAGATAAAAGAATGTAAAATAGAGTCAAGAGGGTTAATAATAGATCATAGATAGAGGACTCAAATAAGAGGACAGGACCAAAAGAGGTCTAACAGGTAAGGTTGATATACTTGCTAAGAGGAAGGTCTAGATAGGCCTAGAAAATAAAGAAAGTAAGAGAAGATGGATATAGAAAGGGAAGTGGCAGACATAAAAAGAGAATTAGAGTAGAGATTTGAGAGGATTTAAATCATGGTAAAGCTCATGGAGAGTCAATAAATCCAATGGACATCATGGAATTAGAGAATAAAGGTAAAATGGCCACTAGAGTCACCTATGAGAAGAAGGTACAAGGAAGGTGTCTTGAAAGATGAGAATAAGAAAGAGAAGGAAACACAAAGAGGCATAATAAGAGGAATGTTGAAAAATGAGTAACAATAAAAAGAGGTAGAGAAGAGAGTTCCCATTAAAGAGAACAAGAAGGAGAAAAAAGTGCCAAAGAGAGCACAAAATAATGAAGATAAGAAGAGATGGTGGACAATGTCCATGCCAAGGACATTCAAAGAGACTATGTGGTCTCTCATTTTATATTCTAACATTGATTTCAAGTTTGTGTTTATAGGTGTAAAGAATAAATTGGTGAAGGACAGGCATGAGGCCTCAAGGTTTATGAAGAATGGGCCAAGATCATCACACATAAAATGACAAGAAAATGATAAAGAGAAAGAACCTCATGAAGAAGATAAAGTGTTGAAGATTGAGATCATTCCAGAAGATGAAATTGAAGAGAAAGATGAGTTCTATGATGAATTTCCATGCATATCAGCTAAAACAAAAGAGATGGTGCACAAAGAAGACAATAAGGTCACCTCAAAATATTTGAAGGTCATCCATGAAGATAAGAATGAATAAACAAGATTACAGTAGTTTCCTATGGAGGCAAATAGTGTTTGAATGTTGAAGTTGATTGCATACATGAAGAAGTCAAAGCTAATATGCAAATTGAGGAAAATAATGATAGATTTCATCCCTCGTGGAGAAAACAAGGTTGTGGATATGTATGGCCTAAATGGCTTAAACAATCAAGTAAATAGAAGAAAGAAGATAACCTCAAGCAATAGGTCAAACAAAGAAAAAACATGGTTAGAAAACAAGCACAAATGTGGAAACAAAGGGTAATTGACAATATATACTAGGTTGGTATGATAGATGACCAAGGCATGAGGAATGAGAGTGATGCAAAGAGAGGCAAGTGGCAGCCCAAGAAGGTTCAAGGAAACAAGTGGGTGATAAATAACATGAAAATATCTGAATAAGATCAAGATGTAAGTGTAATCTAAGAAATCATAAAGGTAGAGGAAGATGACAAGCTCACAAAGTAAAAGAGATGGTATAAGCAAACCAAGCAATTGAAGGAAATTAAAACCATGTGAAAAAGGAAAATAATTCATAAAATAATATTAGTTTTTTCATTATTTTTAAAAAAAAAATTTGAATATGATGATATCTTTGCATTTGATTTCAATGAGGAAAATCGTTTGCACATAAAGAACATTGCATTGATGGATGAGCATATAACAGATCAAGTTGAGGAAGAAGCACCTCAAGGAGAGATTGAGAATCAAGGTATGTAGCATGAGGAGGTGGATATGGATCTCAGACATGAGGGAGTCTAAGGTTAAGGCAAATAATAATCTGCCCTAGATAGTCAAGAACAAAGTGAACCAAAGTTTGATGAAGATTTGGAAGAAGTGGATACACAAAAGTTGCAAGGATATTTGGAGATGATTGAAGACATATTAATTCCATCCAAAAGGTTGTAAATAGCAGAATAAAATTAGGTAAAATTCAAACCAAAACCCCAAAAAACACCAAGAGAGGAGCAACAAGAAGAAACACAAATATTTGTGTACACAAAGAAGCAAACAAGTAAGGAAATGGCATGTGAACAAGCAAACAAGGTGATTTATTTCATGGGTCAAGCACAAGCTTAGTTTTAATTTTTGAAGCACACATATGGGAGGCCAAAAATTGGTCCTATGATAATGTAGTATGATGAGAATGAAATGGACATTAAATTGATCTTGCATAGTGAGCAAGTTGAGAAGAAAGATCATCAAAAAGTGAAAAGGTCTAAAGAAGAGGCAGAAAAAAAATGTATAGAAAAGAAAAGGATAGAGGTTTACATGCTTGAAATTCCATTATATCCCAAGGAAGAAGATGATGGAAAGTTTAAGGAGCAAACATCACTTAAGAGTCAATAATCAAGCACGATGCATGAGGAAATAAACTATGAAATAAGCATGAGGAAAGAGAATAAAGACTATAAGGTTGCAACTGAGTATGAAAGGATTAAAAGTGACTTATAACAAAAATAAAGTATAGAAATCAAAGAGATAAAATAGTGGGAACATTTCAAGGAAGTGGAAAATGAATGGATAAGAAAGATAGAAAAAGATACAAGGAAGAATAACAAGAGTTTGGCAAAGAAAAAGGAACTAGAATAAAAGAATAACAAGAGTTTGGAAAAGAAAAAGGAAATATAATAAGGGACCCTAAAATAATAAATTGGAAGGTGAGAAATAAATTGGGAGGCTCAAGTTTTCTCCCTCTTAGGGAGTATGACGTAGGAGAATCAAGGCAAGGAGACATCCATTTTGTATTTTGGTCTTAAGGAGTCAAGTTGGTAAAATCTAGAGTGTTAGTGTGTGTGTCAAGAGACCTTTCCAAGGTCAATTAATGTTTATGAAGTTATGTGGGGTTATTATAATTCATAATTTGAGTTTTGAAGGTGTTTGGAGTTTTCCCTCCACAAACAAGAATTTAAAAATTCAAATCTTCAAAATGAGTCTTAAAGGCCAAATGCATGTATATGAGTGTTTAGGTGAGCAAGGAGAGTTTGGGGGATATAAAAAAGTCTTAATAAAGGGGTATTAATTAATTTCATGATAAATTTTAAAATTTTATCATCTAAACCAAGGATACATTACCCTTTTACATTGGATTAGTTATGGCAAGATTGTTAATGTAACTACCAAGAAAGGTCCTACATTGAAAATAGAAAAAGAAGAGTCATTTAAAAAAAAAGATGACATAGAAAGAAAGAGAAATAAAATAATAATGATGATAGGGTCAGTGAATAAAGAAATATAAAAAAAAAATAGAGAGAAGAAACCCTCAGAAAGGTGTTCAGTCCATTGAAGGACTATTTTGTATGCATGTTGATTTAATACATTAAGATAAGTGATAATTATATTAGTTTCCATTAAAGAGTGTATGTATTGTGATTTGTTTATTTATATTTATTTTAGATGAATATTGAAACCCTATTAATACAACCCTATGTTTGAGAATATATAGGTTTAAAGAGGACTGTAAACACAGTAAAGAAGGTATGGTTGAATAATTATTTTAAGATTAAAAGGAACCTTCATTATGTATCCAATTTATAGTGGTTAATAACTCTAAAAGTTTTTAATTTATTGAGTGAATAAATTAATAAAGAGCAATATGATCTTATACTCTGTTCATAATAGGAGAGAACCCTAAATTCACAATGTAAAAAACCTATTTTAGAGGGCTGAGAAGGATTCATGTGTTGGATCAAGGGACTGAGTATGGATTAAGTGTCTTCTTGTATTGTAATAAAGATAGGATTTTTTATAATTTTTTTAATAATAAAATTTAAAAGGAATCAAATACTCAGGCTCAAGAAGTTGATCAGTTCTATGATAACTATCATACCCTATTTGCATAAAAGTAGTTTGAGTTTACATAGTCAAATAAAGAGAAAGATTCAAAGATAAGGATTAGTATGAGTGTGGAATAAATTAAATGTCATGATTTTTTTTAAGAGATTAAATATTTTACAATGACCATTAGATGGTTTTTCATTTCTTGAATGTTCATACTACTAACAGAACCCTATAGTTGCATTGTAAACCCTGTATATTCAATTTAAGGCTAGTGAAGGATATATAGTTTAAGGAAGAGGATTTTTAATTATTTGGCCTCTTTATATGTATATGATAAATATAAATTTATAATACAGCATGTGGTTGGTAATATAAGGTAAACTCAGTCTATTTTGATAATTTTTAGTTCATAAGTTGACACCCCTATCTATATGTTGATTGGTAAGTTAAAAACACTATAAAAGATAAAAGTGCTAAGGAATGCGGTGAATATTTATTTATAATATGATTAATATATTAATTAAATAATTAATTTTCATTTTATATGTAATTATTTCCCTTGAAATAATATAGTTTAAGTAAACCCTTCTCAATTAGTGAAAACACAAATAGTCAACTGAACTTTTATTGTTTTGAGCATGGATTGGTAGAGTTAAGAATTACTATCTATTAGAAAGGTTTATGTGAGATAATGCATAAATTTTAAAGGTGATTTTGGGTCTTGAAACGAAGTTAATATATAGATATTTAATTTTATAGGATCTCAACCTATACAGTGGTCTAGAAACCCTAGATTTAGGGTTTTAGTGTTTCTGAGAGATTCAACCATCCAAAAATGGTAATTTTTTTAAATATTCAAATTTATGACATTATATAACTTATTAATGTGATTTGGGATTGGTAGTGTATGGACAGGTAAGGATTTGATAGTGGTGGTTGTGGAATAGGCCTAATTAGGCCTAGTTTGCAAGGATTTAACAAAGAAAATCCTAGCTAGAAGTGGATTGAGACAAAGAGGATTCACATACACCTCAAAGGGAATAATTAGAGTTATTAAATGTTATTTTACCTTGATAATAGATCTTTTAATTGTGTAACCAAGTGAAAAACCTTAGGAAAAGGGCTACAAGTCTAGTAAATCCAAAGGAAGCTTGGATAGTGGAAAGAGGTGTAGAAGTGTATTAAAATTATTAAAATAGGTATATAAAGGTATGATATGATCAATTTATACCATATAAGAAATAATTATTATTATTTGAAACTTGGTTCTAAGTTTGGTCCTTGAGACCTACAGGATGGTGGCCTAGTACAAGACAAAAATAAGAATGATAAGAATGAATGGAATAGGAAAGTTGACGAATGTGAATTCCATTAAGGAGGTTTAATTACATAAGATAATGTTATGAAGATCACAATAAATAGGTACATATGTTTATAGGTTCCTAATCCCAAATCCCATGGAACTCAATGAAGGATTGACCTAGACATGAATTATTGAATGACCAACCATTTAATGTAAGTGACTAGTTGGTAAGAGAGAGCTAGGTAATGATGGTATAGATAAATTCTCCTTAATGCCTCTGCATTAGTACTAAAGGGTCTTTCCTCCCTAATTTATTTTAAGTTGAGATTGAATGGGTGGCAAAGTTTATCCCAACCACATCAATTTTTGTGGGTGAATCTAAGGTTGAACCCCCCAATATTGTTATTATTTAAAAAAATGGATATCCCCATGATATGGGAAGAGGGATAATGAGATGGTTTTGAATCCTCACCAAAATGTTATTATTTTTATTAAAAATATTGTAAATGAATTTATAAATCCCTCACTAGCACTCTTTTATTTTTATTAAAAATATAGTAAAGGAATATATAAATTCCTTTTAAAAAAAATAGAAATGAAACAAATAAAAGGGGAGTGATTCAAAGAACTCCCACTCCTCTTTATCTTTTTAAAATATTATAACTTTAAAAACAAATACAATCCAATATATTTATAAAGAGTTTTAAAATGAAAGGAAAACATGAAAATTAGTGAATAATTACATAAACAAAACAATAAAAAAACACAATAAACCACAAAATAGAGTTAGAGTTTTACCCATATAATACTTTGAGGGACTTTGGATTAAAGGCAATGGATAAAGATGGAGTAAATGTGGTGAAGATTCCATAGGTTCAAGCTCACTCTTCCTCACATGGATCCTTACATGCCTTATCTTTCTCCCTTCCACACTTTCATTCTCCAAGTTCTTATGAATTAAAATGACTAACTTTAGGGTTTTAAAGCCATATTAATGAAGCATAGAGATTTAAAGGTTCACTTTAGGGTTTATTGAGATAAAGGGATGAGATTATTAATATCCAAAGGCAGGGAGTTAACCCCACACTTTTTAGAGGGAGTTGACTCATTTCAATTGAGTCAATAATTATAATTTTATGTTATATAAGATCATGTGTGGGGGATTCCACTTAGTTGAAATCCCTAATAAAGAAACTTCCTTACGTAAAACATATCATTGAAACTTTATCTAAATTATATTTTATGACGTTTGGTTTTGAATTCTAGGAATATAAGTGTCCTTGTGATTGTGACCTAGGAACTTTATGAACACTTTAAAGTGTGAGGTCCCTTGTTATCTTGTAATATAATTTAAATATGGGTAGCTCAAGGAATTGATGGTGAAGGGGTTAAGGAAGATTAAGATTGTAACTTTATTTTGAGAGATATTTAACTAAAAAATGAATATTTATGTTTTAAAATCCTCTTCTATGTTACTTACATGTTATATTAACTCTCTATATTGATTTTTATCTTTGTCCAAACTTTAAAATGTAAGAAACTATGAAAATCAGGTTTCTAAACCTTCTAATTAGGCCTAAAGACTAAGAAAATTGAATATATAATTACCTATGTGGTTATAATATTTAAAACCAATTTTAAAACTTCATATACATCATAATACACATATTTATAAAGTTTCAAGTTTTTTGGCTAGATCGTACTTGAACTAGAAATATTTTATTGATCCAAAACCCTAGTTTAGGGTATCTTAACTGTGCATAGGCTAAGATATAAAATTTAATATAAATTAAAATTATATTATTTAATTTGGAATATTATTTATTGGATAAGACTCTCCATATGTATATATAACTCTATCAACCACTTTGGCACCTTGATAAATCTCAAAAATTGATAAAAAAACTTTTTCTTGACTGTAGAAGCACTTTTCTTAACTGCAAAAAACATGTACTTTCTCTTCAATCCTGAAACATAAATAAATTAATTAAAAATAAATAAATATGGTTAAAAATTAACAAAAAACCCTTCTTAAATGTGATATAATATTGAAATTTTAGTAAGGAACTCAATAAACATATTCTTTCATTATTTTGATGTAAATGTATTACACAATCCTACCAATACCCTATTTTCAAAACTTTTCTTTTTATCATTTATTAAATTATCGGTCTTATATTATTTTATATTTTTATTATCTAAATTTTTAATTTATCTCCTCCTTAACACTCTTTTGTTCCAAACTCCTAAAACTATCTAACCAACATCATCAACTCAACCTATGTCTTAACCTTAGTTGAGTTTGGTAATTCAATTATGAGTTAAGACCTTAGAAATATTGAAAAAATGTTTTGAGACATTAATTTATACCTTAATTAAGTATAATTTCCAAACCAAGCATTATGGGATGATAAAATTGCCTAATACACCCAAAACAAGTTAAAATAATTCAAATTTCTAGTTTTGGTGGAAAAATTAAAAACAAGCCAGAATGATCAATACAACCCAAAGTGAAGTATGGAAAAGATTAAAAAATAAAAAATATGACATAATAAACCTATTAAAGACCAAAATTTACAAAAATAATGACTAAATCCTAATTCTCTTGCATCCAAAATGTTCTCATGCACTTATGTGACTTGTATTTGTTGCAATAGGATTTCATGTTTTATCCTTATTACTTGAAGGAAACCTATTTTTAACCTATTTTTAGGGGTTTATTTTTGCAATTATTTAATTTATAGGCTTCAATAATCCATAATTGACCCCCCTCAGTTTCTAAGAGATATTAAAAATTAATTTCACACCATTTTCATCATTTTGTTTATTATTGATCTTGTAGACTAATTATTTGTACTGAAAAAATAATCTCACTACACTAACTCTCATTTAATTATAACTATTGTAAATATAAGATATGTATGAACATAATTGTAAAATTATGATATACAAATATTATGGTTTCTTGAAATGATAAAAATATAATTTGAAATGGTATGTGAACTTAGTTAAAAACTACAAAATGATTAATTATTAACAATAAACATATATAATAATTTTTTAAAAATGATTATTTATTAATAAAAAATAAATAAAATAATAATTATTTATTAAAAATAATCATATGTATGAGATGGAACTATGCATTGATTGTCATGGGATGGGAAAAGAAGGTTGCAGTGACAATAGTGGAGTTAGCTTTTAGGAGCTTCATCAATAATTGGTAGCATGTGGTAGACATGGGCAAAGGAGGAATAAGCTAGGGGAAGGATCTACGGTATAAAATATTTAGGCTAGTGGAAATAAGACTGTTTTAGGGGATGGGGAGGTTCTAAGGTTAAATGGTGGCTTGGCTATCTCAATGGAGGCACCTTTGGATGAGAACTTAGTTTTCCCTAAATTCCTAAATGGAACCAACCCTTATCATTCCTATGGGGATTTATGTAGACCAAATAATCTTCACTAAAACCTTAGTATATCTTTGAAAATGGTTCAAAGGATCACCTTCACTATTATTGAGGGTGTGGAGAAGGATGGGGACACTATTAGTTTAGAGTTGGGGGATGGCCCCTCTATGAAAAGCTTACCCTGCTTTTGAGTTAACTCTCCTTAGGGATGTCCCTTTGTTATTTTTTGTTGATCCCATAATTTTAGATATTAAATATGAATATATTTTATCCATTGACAAATATTTATGGTGTATAGACCTTATTTTTAGGTGTTTGGGGAAGCACACCTCTTGGGTAGATCTCTCTCATTAGGCAAAAGCAGTCTGGTTTGTTGTTTCTAAAGTTTCCCTTTATTTAATTCCTAATTGGTTATTTTTTTCTCCTTTTTTAATGAACATGGAATTTCTATTTTGCATTAAATAATGGACCCTAGGTTTTGTTTAAACATGGTTTGTTTATGCACCCTTAGGTTCCTTTCTTCAACCCATCTTTCTCTTCGATTGTGAAGGCTCTAATATGGGTTGGATTACACAACCTTCCTTTGGCTATGTGTGATCCTGGACTACTTTAGTAGTTGTCCTTGAAGCTTTGGGATTTTTTTTTATGGATAAGGACTTAGGTGCTCAAAAAATATTTGTAGGAGTTTGTAGTATGGAAGTTTTTTCTAAACCTCTCCATCATTCTATCAAGATCTTGTCTTACCAGTGTTCCAGAATATAGTTTATCATCTATGAATGGTTGTATTTTAGGTGTTTCACATGCAATAAAACTCAACACAAAGTGGTGGAGTGCTATAAGAATCTTAGATCAAGATCTGGATCTCCTATCCTGAAGAATTAGGAGAAAAAATCTAGTTGTCCTTGCTATAATCATGTGAGAAATTTTCTTGATTTCGTAGCTCTTTGTAACCTTACCCAAGGGTAGGGTAATGATTCTCTACCTAAATATTTGAACCTAGTCAATATTTTCTTAGATAAACCTAGAGCCTCTTTAGTGGTAGGTAAGGAGTCTTAGGTGGTCCAGGGTTTGGTCAATAATCTCGTGTCTTCTATACAAATGACATGTTTGAAGTTTTTGGCCATCAAAGCTTAGTAAGGTGTCGAGGATAACTAATATAAATAGATATCTCTCTATAATAGGTTGGAGGTTATTATATTTCATAATTTGGAGGATTTCCTTTTTTCAATAGGTCATCTTTAGTTGGTAGGAAATATGTAGTAAAGCTTTAGGCCATCTTCAGTTGGTCAAGAAGAGATTGATGCCTCCTCTTAAATAGAGGTAGATGATCAATTTGGATCTAGAGAGGTTTTATCTCTTACTTAGAACCCTTATTTATTCTCAAAATTAAATATTTATAAGCCAAGAAAAAGGGGAATAAATTCAATCACTGAATACTTGCAGTTAAAGTCATTGCATTCCATTGATAATGGTTCTTAATGGACCATGGAATACATTCTCTCCACTAGGGAAAGAAGAATAATTTCATCCCATTTTTAGGTTTTCATGATGGTTTCTTCCGACCTATATTATCTTTTTTTGTTGTCTTTCTTGGTATTGAGGGATGTTATATTTCAATAGATTACTATTTTGTCCCCCATGATTTGTGTTATTGGTGTTTTTGTTATTAGGTTATAGCTTAACCCTACCCATTTTTCTTGGCTTCCTTTTTTTTGAGGACTAGACACCCTATTGTGTCCTAGATCTGGTTTTAGCTCTGGTCAAAAGCTATTCATCTATCTAAAAAAGAAAGCATATATATGAAGTTAATAATATGGAAACATGGGTAAATTAAAATTATTATAAATTAGTAGAATGACAAGAGTGAGTGTGAAAGGGGAAAGAACGAGTGTGATAGTAGAAGGAAATATAAATAAAGTAGGGGTGCACTATAAATGGATTACCTTGTGAGGTAGTATATTCAACATATTAAGTGTAATTGGTCAATTAAAAGGCCAATAAGTTTGGTTATTCCTGGGTTAAACTTGTTAATGGAGTGTCTTTTCCTAAAAATGGTCATCATCATCTCTTCTCCTCTATTTTGGGTAAGGAAGTGCTTCTAGAGGTACTTGATGATGAGGTTGCTTAGGTTGAACATGAGTTTTAGAATAGTCTCATTGGTAATATTATTAGATTTAGACCTAATATAGATATAGTGAATTATTGGGCCCAAAAAAGGTGGAAACTGAAAGGTTAGGTGGTGATTATTGCCATAGATAATGACTTTTTGCTATTCTCTTTTTTTAGTCAAGAAGATTGTATCACTATTCTTTGAGGAGGGATTTGGACTCTAGGTAAGTTTTCTCTTATTTTTTCAAAAGTGGAAATATGGATTTAACCTCTTTAAAGATCCCTATAGGGTTATTATGCTATGGATTAGACTCCCAACTCTCTTGTTGGAGTTCTATAAGGATAATATTTTGTTGCGGATCACAAGATCCATTGGCTCCCTAATTTATATAGATCTTTCTACCAAGGAAAGAAGTAGATTGGTTTTTCCAGAGAGTGTGTCAATATGGATCTAGATAAGGTTTTACCTAATTCCATTATGTTGAAATACAAACTTGGATTTTGGATTTAGGACATAGTGCTTGAGAGAGCCAATGAAATTTATCCTAGTTGTTACACTTTGTCATAAGTGTGTAATGAACAAGAAAGGGGATCATAATAATAATGATGTTATGAATTTGAAGGATGTTGGGGATAATTTAGAAGAATTGAAAGATGGATTTATAATAAAAAAGATATATGATAGGAAAATTGGTTTAAGTAAGGTTGTAGTGCCTCAACATATGACCCAAGAGGTTACTAAGGGAAATGAGATTGATTCCCCATAGTTGTGAAAGGAGGAGACATTGGTTAGAAGAATGAATGATTTATTGGCTAAAGATCTCTCTAGGATCAAATAAATTATTAAGATGGAGGGAAAAATGGTAATAAGGTTTAAGTGGGGAAGGATTGGTGGTTATTTAGAAATCCTAATCCTGATATGTTCCTTCATTAAATCCCTAGATTATTCATAGGAAGATGTGGTCTTTATTCTATCCCAAGATAAAAAGGGGAAAATTTATGATAATGATGGTAATAACATTCAATTTTTAAGCAAACTATGGTTCCTTTATAATATCTCAAAACTTTATTGGATATTAAGTTAACCCATTAGGAAATACCTGGGATTGATATTTCCACAAATGAAGCTTCATCCTTTGGTCATTGGAAATGGAAAATATTTCACCTTTCAAGGAGAGAAGTCTTAAAGTTCAAAAGAAGAAGTTGGGAATGGCCAAAGATGATTTGGGAGGAAGCAAGAGAAAATTGGGAAGACCTTCCTCCTAGAAATCTAGATCAAAAGATATAGGATTGGATAAGGGATTTGATCCTTGACCAATATTTGTATCTTTATATGTGCTTCAAACTAGGATTCCTCTATTTGGGGCCAATATGACATCAGTTGTTTGCCATCTGGGTTGTGCCTTTCCTGACCCATTTCCTTTTTTAATTTTAAATGTCATTTTCTTTCTACTTTTTTGGATGTAGGTTTGGTATTTTGTCTCTTCATGTTTCTTATATGTTTATACCCATTATCTTTTTGACCTTTGGTGATGGGAGTCCTTACAGCTCCTACTAGTGGTCAATTGGGTGTCATTGTTTTCTTTGTTAGTTTTCGGTCCCTTGCTAGGGTGGGTTCCTAAGGGGATCCCCACTAGTTTCCTCTTCACTTTGGAAGGCTCAGTCTTGTTCATGTTTTGGGTGGTTCTCTAGTTTCCGTAGTTTACTTATTTTGACTATTGGAGGGAGACTCAAATCTCCTTTTGTGTATGAGGCTAATTTACATGCTAGTTCTACTGTGGATTTTATTAGTCTGTTGATATATTAACCTCATCCATTTGAGTCCAAGCTAGTTCTCGCACCAACTGAAAGCATACTTTCTTTTCCTTAGGTTGGTCATTTTTATCTCCTTATGAGTTGTTCTATCTTTTTTATTTTGTTAATCTAGGGGAAACCCAAACCTCCTTTTGTGACCAAGGCTAGATTTCACACTTGTTTTCAAATGTGGGTTTATATTAATCTGATTAATAAGAATATTTTTTTAATCTCTGTAAGCATAACCCAAAGAAAATTTAGAAGAAAAAGTTGCTTATGGAAGATAAAATTGAACCCAAATTAATTCAAGCAATATAATTATGATCTTAAACATTTAAATTTTAGTCATATCAACACTGATATTATTATTTAATAAAATCAAACTCTCATATACTAAAATGAACATTTTCTTCAAAAACAACATAAAATATAGGATAAATAAAACTTTAGAATTAAATACAAAAGAAATTGAAGGTTGTCAATCTATTTTTTTTTTTTTTTTAGATTCATCCTTGTCCCTCAGACAAATACCCTCTTTCACACTTTCCGAATACAAATATTCACTAAATAATGGATTGAAAATTTCTTTATACATATCTACCAAGCTACATACAAAAATGATCTTTCTAGTTATGAAGTATCTTGATTTTTCATTTACTCATCATTTTTTTGGAACTATTCTAAAGAAGAAAATAAACTAAGATGAAAAAATCAAGATGGAACTATAAGAGAAAACTCTATTATTCACACTATATTTTTATAATTATTTCTATTTTTTTAAACATGAGTATCTAGCACCTTCGGTTACATATGGTATAATAATAGTTTATTGTGTCAAAATCTAATGACATCATTAGATTAAAAATATATTGAAGAATACATGGTCATACTATGAAGTTTTAACTTTCTCCAATCAAGAAAGATAGTTTTGAAAATGTAAGCCTTATTTTGCATAGTTCTAGGATAATGTTTCTAACTTTTTAAAAATGACAATGCAAAGAATTTAAAAAGTCACTTGATGAGTATTTATGCTTATTTTAATGCCATAACCATATATTAATATTCCATAATTTCATAGTAATGTATAATACCTATTATTTAGGTATCGACTATATAACAAATAGAATCAAGAATACATGATAATTATGACATAAGTCTTCCCTTTCAAATCATTGTATAAGGATTTGTGTGATACAATTTTGCACTTAAATTTTTATCATGGTATCTTATTGTTTTGTTGTTTATTTTTATATATACATTCATATCATATTCTAACCTTGTATCATTGTCAATGTAGTAACCTAAATCTAGTTACAAATACTTAATCACATTAGTTTTGGATTGTTTATCCTTAATTAACTTGTGCACTTACCTATTTCGACACTTCAACCTATAATAAGCACCTATGAGGACCTATTTCTATTTTAAATTATTATCTATCACTTTAAAAATTGTTATGATTGTTAAAAATAACATTAAATTTTTATCTGGACAAGTCCAAATCCAAAATTACACATGTTTCCATAAGAGACAAAAACATCTAGTAAGGATAATAGTAGGAGTCATTTCTATCCCTATGGGTGTTCCTATCTTTTAACCTCCAAAAATCAATTTTTAAAATTAAACCTTCCCTTACCTATTCTTTTGTGTTTTAAGGATTCATAGCTTGTGGTTTCCCCTTTATGATTGTTATAAAAGCACACTTAAATTAATTATTCTTTCACTTTACAAATTTAATATAGAGTAATATTTACACTATTGCACACTAAACAAAAGTTCCCTATTCTTCACCATTCCAATTCTAAGCATTTCAAGTATTCCTTATCCAAGTCATAAGATTGTATTATCCATACCTAAGAAAAGAATGATCAAGTATTCAAGCCATATGTAGATCCATTCATATAGTCAAAGTAACATAGTAATGCAAATCACTCAAAAGTGGGAGAACTATTTGGGATTTATTTCCTTCATTGAAGTATTGGATATATATGCAACATTCAATCACTATGGGAGTGATTGGGGTTAGATTAGCCTAATCACACTCCACCCTTTTCTATTTGTAGGATTTTAATCATTGCTATCCCTATTAGGGTTTCAACCTTTCAAAAACTATTTGCACATCTTCCATAGAATTTCTAAGGTAAAATATGTGCATACATACCTAACTTAAGTTTTCACATGTGCTTATGGCCTAAAATAAAAAGACATGATAGACCAAGTATGATAGTAGTGGGAGTTGATCCTATCCTCAATCATTAAATCATATACTTTAATAACTTTAGTTCATGCTCCTAGGCACTTGTAGATAAAATTATTTATTTTATTTTTCAATCATCTTTCAGTCAACACAGTCAATAATTAGGCATAAATAACTAAGTTTATTATTCATTTTCATACTTAACTTTATTTTAATAATTTTCACTTTATCGTATTAAGTTATTTAATTTCATTTCGATTGTCAATAGTACATTTCCAACATTTTATTATTTTATTTAGTTTATCTTAATTAGGGTTAATTCATTATTTAATCCAAATTTTAATTAAAAATATTTGTGAACCCGTGTATTATTTGAACATTTCCAAACCCTAGGTTTCCCTTAGGGTTCCAACATTTTTTCTAATATGTCATAATATTATATTAGGTTTTAAGATTTGATATCTGATTTATCCTTATCCTCTATGTAAATCATAAATTTTATTTTTTCCCTAGGGTTTCACTCTAATTTTACTATTACAGCTTCCTTTCTTAGTCTTGTGGTTTATCCTATCACTTATTCAACTCATTTATGATTAATAAAGGATTTTTTTTCAAATGTTTTGATAATTTTTCTAATTTTGAGAAGATTTTTTGCATGAAAAATATTCTATGGATTTTTCAAAATTTATAATTTACAATTTTTAGTAAATTTTGCCTAGAGGACGAAGAATGTACCTAGTTTCAAATTATTTTTTTAGTTTCATATATTTATTTATTTTAATTAAAAAATATATATAATTTAAAAAATAAATAATGGATATATTGTATAGGTTTTTTTTTTAATTTTTCACATCATATAATGGATATATGGTTTAGTCTTGGTGTGTACTTTTTAATTCATGTCATGATTGTTCTAATTGCATGGTGTCGGCTAGAAATACTCAATATATTTCATACTAATGGAATAAATTTGGGAAAAATAATGTAAAATGAAATTAATGATGAAATAAATCATAATACATACTCTATATCTATGGAACCCCAAGTAACTTCTATCATCTTTCCTCAATATTATGATAACTATTTTCCCTTTAACTAGGTCCATGTTGTCACTATCCCAAGAGGTAAAGTGACCCATCCTATAACTTGATGAATGTAACCAAAATATCCTTCCACAAACCCATCCAATCTCATAAATCCTCTTGATGGTTTTTGTATGCATATTCAATAAAAACTACATAGGGTTTATACATGTGAAACCCTTCAAGATTAAATTAACTCTATGAGAAAGTAAATAGAGGAATTGCAAAAGTAAAATCAATATTTTTGTTCAAATATTAGATCATGGGAAAATAATAGCACATATACAACTAATATATATTATTCTAATTTAATCATATATATACATCTTCATCTAGATATTTTGTGCCTAACAAGACTTCATATCAAGATTGGAAGCCAAAGGAGAATACAACTACAACTAGCAATTCAAAAAGTATGTAAAAGGATAATAAATTTTCAATTGAAATTGTAAGATAAGTTTTTCGAAACAAATTGATCAAATTACTTCTTATACATTCTCTATTAATATCAAAATACTATTATCCATATCATTGAATGCATGTGCATCATATACATAATTGTATAGGAAAATTGATAGTGGTGACCCTATAATAGATGCATAAATCAATAAATCCACTCACATTATAATTACATATTATAAATCACAAATAAAAAATGAACAAAAAGATCAAGTATGGATACCAAAGGAGAATATAGAGGAATAAAATATTCAAATGGAAAAATTAGAGAAAGAAAAGCTTTAAAATTCAAAACTAGAGCAAGTAAGGTTACAAATGGACAAAAATAAAAAACAAGATTAATAAAAAAACAATAAAAACAAGTAACAATTTTAGAATCAAAGGTTATAAAGGAAATAACTAGAAAAGGACAAGTTATTAAAGGAACAATTGGAAAAGGTCAAGTTATTAAAAGAACAAATTGAGAAGGAACAATTACAAAATAAAAATTGGAACAAACAAGGTTTAAAAATTTAGAACAAGAGAAGTTACGAAAAGATAAATAATTTCAAGAGGAATTTCAAAAACACATTCAAGTCAATCAGAAAACATTATTAAGAGAGGGTTTCTAGGATAAGAGATTTACAATCAACATATACCTAGAAAAGGTCATGTTAAAAGTAATGTTTAAAAATACTTAATAAAAAAACATTCATCATATATAAAGCCTTTATTTATTAACCCCATAATATATGGAAAGAAATGTACTAATGTGGAGATTGCATCCTTTTGTGAAGCTAATATATATATCATGCCACTTATCCAATATATTGGGTATGGTAATCAACACTTGAGTAATATTACAAGTCCTCAATGTTTCATTTGATCCATTGAGTAAGTAGTCAAACTTGAATAAAAACCATGTTTTTTATATTTCAAATTTAACCTACCTTATATTAATTCAATTAAAAACTAGGAATATCATAGATGAGGTCCATGGGGGAAACACTAGGTAAAGATAATATTTCTATCACATTTGAAAATGAAAAATCAATGAGTATAGTTTCAAGAGAAAATGAATATTTAGATCAAGGAAAAAAAATATATATTCAACCAATATTCAAGAAGAGATATCTAATATCATACAAATAGATGCACATGCTATAATACATATGAAAAATAAAAAAGGTTCAATACCAAAATATGGATTAGATGGTTTTACATATATAAATACCAAAGAAGACAAGAGTGTCATACCACAATTTTAGAATCAAGAGGATGATTATGATTATGCATAAGATGATTAGAATCACATGACTAGTATTCATGATAGCTATGCCAATATAATCACTGATGGTTATAACACACATGATACAAGACCTATACAAAGACATCCCATTGATGAGATACATGGTTTTTAGTAGCATTATCCACTTGTACATAGTTTCTTGATTGTTACTTCATGTTCTTCCCCTAATCACTTATGCAATAAATTTGATATATTTTTATAAGCCCTTGTTTTTTAATGACTTTTTGGCCTTGTGGATCTCCTTTATCACTTTATATATTTTATTAATAAAAAAATTATTAATTTTTCCCTATTTTCAATAGTATGCACTAATAAAATGTCATTTTCTATTAAGGAAAGAATCGACCAGTAGGGTTAGGAACAACTACCACTATTTTATTCAATTGGTAGATCCTATCTTGTGATAATTTTCACCTATAAATCATAGCTCGAGCACATAAATCCTTAATAGTTCTAATTTTTAGATATGTGACTCAGTCTTAGTGAGAAAATTAATGTTTTCTATGTGAAATATCTCTTTTCATGTGTTATATTTATCATACATACTATTTTTATTCTTACAAGTTTTTAAAAGTTAAAATTCACATATAATGGGGGATTCTTACTCATCCATGGCCATACAATCAATTCTAGTGCATAATTCACTTTTCCACATGTAATTTTTTAAAATCTCTCTTTTCTTCTTATAATTTCAACACCTTAATTATCACTTTTTTATATTGTAAAAATTTTAAAAGAAATACTTTTTGTAAAAGTAAAAAAACATTGAAAATATTCTAAAAAAATAAAAAAATAGTGCTTCAAAATGATTATACATTTTGTTTACATCTTTACAATAGGTTATGTATCTCAAGATTAGTAGATAACATAATATTTTTATATCACACATATATTTGATTGGTATTCATTAGTGTTATGCAAGACATATAAGCTTTTATAGGAACTAAGATGTTGGAGTTGTCTCTACTTAGTAGCCTAGTTAAACTAGGGGCATATTATCTACATATGAAAGTATGTACATGTGTATCATTCTATGAATCATACATTGTTGATATTTATACTATTTAAAAATGTTTTACTAACATATTTATATTACATTGTGTACATGAATATATTTTTTCCAAGGATATGAATCACACAACATATACATGATTAGACTAAATTTATAATTATATGTGCCATTGATGATATTATTTGTACATAGCAGATTAGATCTTGCTTATATATTATGTGTTGCCCTCAGACCTTATGTGTAATTTTATTTTAACATCTCAATTAGATATTGTGTGGTATGTGTGACATTTTAATGTCCCTTTCTTGAAACATTATTCATGTCCTTTGCATGTGTCCCTTGGCCTTGTGTGTGTAATCTTTACTTTTATGTGATTTGATCATGTCCCTTGTGTAAGGCCCTTAGACTTATTGTTTGACATTGATTATTTTGTTTGTGTGATTGTTGAGCTTATTACTTTTGATGATTTCCATGATTTATATCATATACTACTAACCCATAATACACTAACTATATATTATATTATTATGAGACTCATTAACATGTTTCTATAGGTCTTGCCTAATATGCTACATACAAAATTCAAATTATGCAAATCTTATTTTGCTAACAGAATTTTCACATATGCCACATTTTTCAATGATTAATTTTTACTAAACATGTTTTAGTTAAATTTTATTTTTAGATGAGTGAATTTAAAGATTAATTCCCTCAGGTTTTCATACATGAGATAAGACTCTTAAAGATAAAAAAATTTGGAATAGAATATGGTTTCAAGAGTTGAACAATGGTTCAAAATTAAGTCATTGGCACATATTATGGGGTAATATGTCATGAATATGCACTCACATTACAACATAAAAGTATAAATTTACATAATTTTAAGTGCATGATACATGTTTATGCACAAGTTTCAAACATAATTTAAAATATACATCTACATATAGCTATAAATTTTATAGTTACAATGGGGGAATGATATAGTTTTATGCACACTTTGATATTTTTCAAAAATTCAATGATATTTGATAAGTTATAGACATGGTAGGAGCATTGGTGTGCTCTAGTCTCTTTTAATCTAAATTAATAAACAAAGTTATGATTGAGTCTGAAAGCCATCTGCAATAGTTGATATTGTTTAAGTGTATAATTCACAACTTATAGGTTTAGTTCCCTTTGCATTATGTTTATGAATCCATTTTGTATGTCAACCCACTTCATGTCTTTAGGTTACAAACGATAGCTAAGTTAAATTGAGGTTTAAACATCCCTCAATGGGTGTTATTTCTTTAATAAAGTGCAAATTCATTTTGGGGATTGATAACCATTAAATTATCCATTGGTTTAGCTAAGGAATCAATTTATCAAAGTGATTCATGGGAAACATCCATTATCCAAGGATTTAATGAAGCATCATATCTAAACAAAGTTAGAAAATTAGCATTGGTTTCACACATACATGGTGTATTCCTACCTTTCTCTCAGTTTCAAATTTAAACTATTTCAAATTTCTATATTTAAATAATTTTCAAATTTAAGATTTTTTGAATTTTAGTTTTCAAAAGAAGAAAATAACTACTTCATGCATTTTGTATGGTTTTCCAAAGATTATGATGTCTTTCATAATTGGAGTAGTAAATCAAATAAAAGGTGTGTGTTACACACTAAGGTATACATTTTATTTTAATCTAACTATTTCATTTCTACACTAAAGGGGGGTGGGGTGGGGGTTGGATTGTAGTAACTTAAATCTGGTCACAAATGCTTAATTGTGTTAACCTTGGCCATTTTTATCCTTAATTAAAATTTTCACTTAATCAATAGCTATTTAGACACTTACCCTATATTTAACACCAATGAGTACCTATTTACATTTAAAATTATTATCTATCGATTATAAAAGTGTTTTTATTACTAAAATGCAATTAAGCATTTATTTCAACAAATGAGATCCAATATTCCACACATTTCCCTAAGGGACATAAATGTCCAAAATGGAAAATAGTGGGAGACATTCTTGTCCTTATGGGACATTCCTATATATAACCCTCTAACAACCAATTTTAAAAATTAATCCCTACTTTACCTTTTAAGTTATGTTTTAGGCTTCTTATTGTGTGGTTTATCATTTTAAATTTATATAAAGGCACAATCAGGTTAGTTATTATTTCACATTTAACTTTAAATACAAAGGAATATTTACACTCCTTCATACTGAGAAAAATTTCCATATTACTCTAATTATGATTCTAAGCATTTCAAGCATTCCTTAGCCAAGTCACAATATTGTATTATCCAACCATAAGTAAAACATGATCAATTATTCAAGCCGTCCATAGATGCATTCACATGGTAGACACTGAAATTTAACCATTAAATTCTTGACAATGCTTGTCCTTGACATATTTACCTTTCTTGACCTATTAGCCATTCTGATGACCCACAATCTCTAAAAAAGCCTTCAAGGTCTTGTAATTACTAAGAACATCTTCCATACTTCCTTATTTTATCCTCATTCATTCATTCTTATTTATAATATAATTTACTATCACTCTTATTTCAAAAGCCTATGCCATTTTATGACAAGTGCACACTAGGAAGACATGAGCACATTGCACACCTATCCATTAGTGCAGACTTGTCTCTTATTCTCTAACAACTATCTTTTCAAAATGACATGCTTCTTAGCACAATCCTATGCATATCAATAGGTCAAAAAATATTTAAATTTATCTTTATAAAAACCTATCAAGGGTCACACTTGAAAGGACCTATCATTCTCTTACAAGGCATATATATTTTTTATTTCAAAAGCATCTATTTTTTGAGTAAAGATCTCTATTGTAATTCTGTTGTAATTTTACAATCTTTTTCCAAGCCTTGCATTGTTTACTACAAGTTGAGGGCATCCATTGTCAAGAATACTAATCATTTTTTAAAATTTTATTCATATGATATTCCCTAAATGAATAAATAAATCAACTTGAGGTCCTTTAGGATATGTAGGTAACACTCAGTCAACAAAGGGATTTCTAAGGATAGCTCAGCCATTCCCACTTCCCCCATTTTGCCCCCATTTTGTATTTGACTTCCTTAGGTGGGCTTGTGAAAGATTAAGATTTTGATTTTATAAGTATTCAATGAATCAATTTAGTATCTAAAAAGAATTTTTTTACATATAGATGTAGGTGAACAAACCCATATTTTCAGATCTAGCGTATAGTTTGACTAGACAAAGTTGTAGTACATAGAGAACAACACACTGTGTTCCTATCTATATCCTATGGACTTATACTAGAATATAAAGAGCCATTATTTTCTAATACATCTATGTTTTTATTTTTTTTTTAGATAGCCACAATCTATATAATCTTAATACAATATGACATAAATCAATTACAAGTACAATTCTCTAACCTTAATCCTAGATTCTTTTTTTATCAAATTTACAAATTGTATAATTTTTTTATATCTTTATCTTTTACTATATTTTATATTATATATAATCCTATAATATATTCTCATATTATACATTTCCATTTAGAGTTAGTATTAATTCAAAATTAATACTAGTCTAAATATTTTAGGGAACCAACTATATTTAGAATACTGTTGGTTGCTTGTTTATTTCTAGCTTAGGGTTTCAGTTTAATTTTGTAAATTCATAAAACTAAAATAATAGGATAATCAACCTTGGATACTATCCAAAACAAAATAATTTAGATTTTTTGACTTTAGATAAATCCAATAATGATTTTTTGTCTTGACACCTCTTATAGATATCGACACAAAAGATCTTACTTTCAAATTCAGGTTGAATTTTGTTATTTTCCTATTCAAAAATATTTCACTTTTATTTTTATTATTTTTATTTTCATGTTTTATATACTATTTTTTGACTATTTTCAAACTACTTAGTGATTTTTAGTGAATGGTTATGTGATGTTCTATTTACAAACATCAAGCCATGAGGGTTTTTTTCTTCATGAGTCATAACCATAGCAAAACACTAAAAAAAAAAAAAAACCTTGTACCTCATGGTATATAAAAAATTATTAGGATCCCCTTGATTACACCAACATGAAGTATTTTTTATTCATATAATTTTTAGTACACTTGATAGGAGAGTATCACACATGGAAGTTACTCTCAACATACCCTCAAAGCTCATGTTATTGGGCTACAAGTAAGGTTATACCTCTGTATTTGGTTCTCTGAACATTGGGCCAACACTAATCAACAAATGGGCAAGCATATCTGAGAGCCTAAAAATCATTGAAACCCTTTCTTAGAACATCCTTTATCCTTAATTTTTACTTTCATTGTATTTATAACTAGTATATTTTCTTGTTTCATTTTCATATTCATCATGGGTTTAGCATAGACATGTTTTTATTATATATTATGTAGCATCATGAAGTTTATTATAACATCTTACATTTATTTTCAATGTGATATTGATTATGTCTTTTCATGGGTTAATTATAAATTAACTAAATAAGCTATCTCTCATGATTTACATCTTTCTCTTGATTCAAATGATTGTTTGTACCTTATCCTATCATCCTATTGATCCTATAGTTTTTATTAAATCTTCAATGCCTTGGGAATAAGAGAAAGCCCATGTTATGCATTTATCCTCTCAAGATGTCTTAGTACCCACCCCTCATCCTCTTGATGGGCACATCATGATTCTTATTTCTGAATTTGATACCCAAGCTAATCATGTTGATATTCAAGATTATGCTCACACACATTCATAAAATATTGATTCATTTCTATACATTGATTGAGATGAACTTAAGAAATTAGATTATACTAGTACTTCCAATGTTTTTACCTCTACACATTTATCCCTTGACTTAGGAAAATCTCTTACCTTTCATTATTTATCCACACCTATGCATACTCATACTGCCTACACCCCTCCCATTATTACAACCAATGATTCTTTTGAATAATTCCCTCTTATATTTCAATCCAACATAGCTAATATTGAGTAAACCATATCTCATGATAACCCTTCCTTACATTCTTTTACCTTAT
>JARHVA010001523.1:3262500-3362349 GCA_037957365.1 Torreya grandis
GGTTTCCATGTAACTCTCTTGTAATGTGTTGTTTATGTTATTTGTTTTAGTAACTTATTATTTCCACATTGATTTTCTTGCACACTAGTTGGATTATTTCCTAACATCTGGTATCAGAGCTAGGATACATGAAAAAATCTTATGTTGAGTGTTTTCTATTGAGTTAGAGAGATGTGTACAAGTGAGATCTACTATAATGATAGGAGGACTAACCAAGTTCAAAGTAGAGAAGTTTGATGGCAATAATTTCTCCCTATGGAAGATGAAAGTGGAAGATATCTTGGTTTAGAATGACAAAAATCTAGCTTTAATGGTATTTCAAATAAACCAAGTAGTATTATATATGATCATTGTAACAAGATGGATAGAAAGGCAATTTCTAGCATCCGTTTATGTCTTTTGTATTTTATGCTCTTCAACATTGATAAGGAGAATAATGTAGAAGATTTGTGGGATAAACTAAACATGCTATACCAAAAAAGGTCAGCTATAAACAAATTTTTATTGAAGAAACAAATTTATAATTTTAGAATGAAAGATAACTCATCCATTTCTAAGCATATAAATGAATTCAAAAACATAATCAATAATATAGTCTCCATTAGTGTGAAGATGGAACATGAAGACAAGGCCATTACCTTATAATGCTCACTCCCTGATAGCTGGGATCATATTGTGATGAGCATTAGCAATGCATCATCAACCCTCAAGTTTGATGATATAGTTGCATCTTTTCTTGGATAAGAGAAGAAAAGAAAGTCTACTAGTGCATCCTTAATTAATGAATCATTATCTGGAAGAGGGAGATATAGTGAGAGGAGAAAGCAAGGTAGATCACCTTTTAGATTGAGGTCTAAATTATGCAAGGTAAAATGATATAATTATAGAAATATAAAACATAAAAATAAGTATTTTTGGCAACTGAAGAAGGAAAATAAGGATGGAAATGAAAACCCACCTTAAGTCAAGGCCAACACTATATATTTAGAGGAAATAAGCACATAAGAAGCATTCTATCTCAGTAACAATAGATCACTTTCTAATGCTTGGGTATTGGACTCAGGTGCATCATTCCACATGTTTCCACATAGAGATTGGGTTTTGGGATACCAACAATATATTTTAGAATCAATTTACTTAGGTGATGGTCACCCTTTGGATGTTATGGGAATAGGATATGTAATGATCAAGCTAGATGATGGTAGAATAAAAAGATTGAAGGATGTGTGGTATGTTCTTGATTTAAATAAGAATCTTATGCCCACAAAGGTGATGGATAATATTGGGTATTCATGTAAATTTGGTAACAGTAAATGTATAATTACCAAAATATCTCTAGCGTATCAAAAGGAGAATATTATGGCTCCTTGTATTGATTGTGCAAATATTTAGTGACAAGTACTATAGTAGAAATAACTACAGAGAATGATCAAGATGCTATGATGCTATGACATCAACTCCTTAGACATATGAGTGAGAAAGGATTGAAGATATTACATGACCAAAGTTCATTTTTTGGGATCAAGTCTTATGATTTAGACTTTTGTGAGAACTACTTCTTTGGTAAATAGAAGAGGGTAAAGTTTACTGCAAGCATAGGTAAAAGTTCTAATTTTCTATAACTTGTCCATTTGGATATTTTTGGACCTATCCCTAATCAATGTATAAATGGTATAAAATACTTTATTTCCTTTATAGATTATTATTCTAGAAAAGTCTGGGTGTATTTTTGAGAAATAAATAAGAAGCTTTAGAAAAATTTAAAGAATTTAAGGCACAGGTAGAGAAGAGTTTGAGAAAATCCATTATATGTCTCAGGGCAGATAATGGAAGATAATATTGATCTAAGGATTTTAATAAAATTTTTTACGTAATAAGATATTAAACATTAAAATATGGTCCCTTATACTCCACATCATAATGGTGTAGTTGAATAGATGATCCACACTGTGATGGAATGTGCAAGAAGCATGTTGAGTGCATCAATGCTGACAAAGGGATTTTGGATGAAGGATGTTAATACAACTATGTATCTTATTAATAGATATACTATAGTTAAATTATATTGAAGGAATGTAGAGGATATTTGGCATGGTAATCTAGTTGATTAATTTGATTTACATATTTTTGATTGTGAAGCATTTGCCCATGTGCCTAAAGAAACAAGGTCCAAGCTAGATTTGAAATCTAAGAAATGTATTTTTCTTAGCTATGAAGATGCAATGAAGGGGTATATATTTTGGGATCATACTAACCACAAGATAACTATTATATTATATATTATGTTTAATGAAAAATCCATGAAAGCTAAAGAGGTACAACAAACACTTGAAGTTGTATTAATTGAAGTAGTCAAGGAAGGAAAAGATGAAAATGAGAAAGTTGATGCTTCGGAGTAACAAATAGAGTACCAAGTAAAACAAAAATAAGTTAGAAGGTATAATAATACCAAGAAGGTTATAGAAAGGTATATTCATGCATTTCAATCATTTACTTTGTTTACTAATATGGGTGACCCTAGTTCATTTTTGGAAGCTAGATAATCTAAGAATGCAAAGAAATGGGGGAAAGCCATAGAGGATGAAATGAGATAACTACATAATAATGATACATGGGAGCTTATGGATATCCCACTTGGAAGAAAGAGTGTTGGTAAAAAGTGGGTGTACAAGTTGAATAAGAACAATGATGGGTAGTTAGATTAATATAAAGCTTGATTAGTGGTAAAAGGCTATGTGTAGAAGTTAGGTATTGATTTATATGAGATTTTCTCTCATGTTATGAATATGAATAATATCAAAGTGTTACTTGAATTTGTATCTTAATAGAATCTAGAGATAGAGTAGCTTGATGTGAAGACAACATTCCTACATGGTGATCTTGAGGAGGAGATTTATATGGATCAACCTGTAGGCTATGAGGTAAAAGGAAAGGAGCAGATGGTTTGTAGATTAAAGAAATCAATGTATGGTTTGAAGTAGGTACCATGAATATGGTACATGAAATTTGACATCTAGATAAAGAGCCAAAGATTTAGTAGAAGTGAAGCTGATCATTGTGAATATCATAATAAGTTCAATGATGGGAGCATTATTATTTTATTGTTATATGTTTATGACATGTTGGTTGTAGGCCACAACATGAAGAGGATCAATTATTTAAAGGCTTAATTGGATAGGAATTTTGAGATGAAGGATTTAGGAGAAACAAAACAAATTTTGGGGATGAAGATACATAGGGATAGGAAAGTTAGGAAGATCTAGTTATCAGAGAAGACATGTTGAGAAAGATCTACAAAGGATCAATATGAAGAATGCCAAAGCAGTCAATACCCACTTCCTACACATTTTAAGTTATCTTTTGAGAAATGTCCTAGTATAAAAGAGGAGAAGATAATTATGTATTATGTACCTTATTCATCGGTAGTAGGGAGCCTCATAGATGCCATGGTGAGCATGAGACTAGATATTTCCTAAGTAGTGGGAGTTATGGACTGATTCATGGAAAATCCTTGAAAGGATCATTATTATTTGATGAAGTAGATACTTACATATCTAAAAGTCACTTTAAATACTACAATATAATATAGAGGGACATATCTATAAATAAGAGGTTTTGTATATTTTGATTTTGGTGGTGATAGGGATGGATGAATGTCCACTACAAGATATGTTTTTACTCTTGGTGGTGGAGCTATAAGTTAGGATTCTAAGTTACAACTAGTGATGGCTTTATTAACCACTAAAGTAGAGTATTTGGATGAAAATGAATGTTTCAAGGAGGTAAAATGGTTAAAGTGACCATTGGGTGACTTCATGGAGATGTAGACAAAGATTACATTACATTGTGATAGTCAGAGTTTAATTCACTTGGTAAAAAATGTAACATTTCATGATTGCATGAAGCATATTGACATAAAGTACCACTTCAATAGGACAATGGTAGAGTATGAAAGGATCTTGTTTTTGAAGGTATACACAAAATAAAATACTGTAGATATGTTAACAAATCTAGTCAGGGTAGAGAAGTTTGAGTGGTGTAAAACTTCTCTAGGCTTGTTAAAATTATGATGAAGGTAGCATTAGGAATGGTAGGTAGATAGATGTTATAATACATAGGTATGGAAAAACATATGCATATTGACTTCAAGTGGGATAATGTTATGATGTGAAGTCACTATTCGTAGTTACTATTCACCATCAATATTCATGTGATGAAGTGGTAATGTGAGTTTGTAGTGATTGGGTGAATGAGGTGGCTCCTTTTTGATGTGAAATGGTCCACATGTAATATTTTATTAAATAAAATATTGATATATATATGGGTATAAATTATATGATGGGTGACTTTTGGAGTCATGTGGGAACAAGCATCTTCACCCATATGCTTATGGGGTGCATTTATCTATGGGCCCTTTTAGGTTAGAGTCAAAAAGATAACTGAGGTATATTTTGATTCATGTGAGTGCACATGGGTTATAGTTACATTTATGACTATGATTGATTGTAATTCACAAGTTAATTAGGGACAACATGGAGGTGGGATCCTCAAGTCAAAAGTGGAGAGCATCTTTTGACTAGCACATGTGAGGGAGATAAAGGTTCCTATTCATGAATAGTGAGGCCACATGGAGGGTGGTGCATTTATTTCTCTCTCTTATTATTTCATCCTTTGATAATTATCTTAATTTTATTTATATTTAATTATGACACTCTCTCATGTATGCATAGAGTTTAATCTTGAGAAAATAAGCTTGTATGTTCTAGTTTGATAAAAAACTTTGTATAGATTATATGCTTGAAATAAAGCATTGTAATAAGAGTGTGTGGTGAGGAATAATTATTAGAGAGGGTTATTTTTAAGTTAATATAATAATATATATTAAAGTTACTCCATGGTTTTTCTTTTCACCTTTCAAGGTTTCTATGTAACTCTCTTGTAATGTGTTGTTTTTGTTATTTATTTTAGTAGATTGTTATTTTTTGCATTGAATTTGTTGCACACTAGTTGGTTTATTTCCTAACATTATTTATAAAATTGGAAATGAATCAATTTATAAAAATATTCAAGATCATGATTCACATTCAAAGAGGCATTTAAAAAATTAGTTTTTTCACTTACTAATGAATATGAGCACATTTTAGTTTATTCATCTATTTATGAACATAAGGATATTAAATCTTCTCCATCTATTCTTAATAATAATATGGGTTACACATGAGAATGAACACTTGGGTATAAAAATAAATATATCTATTCCCAAGTAGAAATTCACACATGAAACAAGGTCTTTATCTCATACATAATCATAGGGTATTCAGAGGGATCCTACACAAGTACATGTTGTTACATCATATCCTCCCATGCACAAATACACACAAACGCACACATGTACATGTGTGTGTGTCTGTGTGTACATACATATCTATAGATATATATCTATATATCTTCACACACACACACAAACACACACACCCCTATATATACATATACATAGATATATATACATATCTGCACACACACATATGAGTAGTGATTTAGAGGGTTACTTTGAAATGCATGCTTCTTCTTTAGATTTAGAAGTTTCTACACTTGGAATTTATTCTCTTGCATAAGAGTTGTCTCCTTCCTATCAAGGAATTGGATATGTACATGAGCATCTTATTGATGATATAATTTGTTAAAAACATTCTATCTTTCCATCCCAACCTCTTAGTTGGGTCAATACACTTGATTATCTTCCTTATATACTACCTAATTTCACATAGATTCTTTTATATGTAGTTTTTGTTTCTTATTATTCTACACCTAATCCAAGTTTCTTCTAGCTCTTGTCTCTATATTTCATGTTGGGACACTTATTCCTTTATTTTATTCAACCTAGTTCAAACAACCCAAGACAATTACATTACTAAGCTTTCAATGCAAACCCTTCATGTCAATTAATTTGATCATTATTGCACATATATACATGCTCTAACTCTCATTTATACACTCATGATCATATCTATATATTTTTACATTAGTTCATATGGTCATACTTTCCATATTTGATACATTACATATAATTAAATATTGGGGTAACCTTACTTACCTTCCATCTTATCATGGTTTGTTTTATCACTTTGTTGAGGATTGTTTGAATCTCCCCCTCCTTCCATTTTCAAAACCTTGATGCTTACCTTATTTTTTAGAGTTTTTTCAACTCTCACTTATGCATATTTTACTTTTCAATTATGGAAAAATACAAAAAGCATCCATTATTCTCAAAATTATAAAAAAATAAAAATATTTTCAAAAATTTAAAATCAGTTACTATAAGCATATTCTCATGTTGCTATATTACATACTTGCATATGCATTTATTTTTATGTTTAGTATATATCATATTTAATTACCTTTTCAATATGAAATGCTTCTCACAAAGTATCTGAGTGTGAAACATGACATATTTTTATATAACCAAGAAATAATCATACAAATAGGAAGCTATCTTGATAAAAAAAAAATTGTATACAATTAGTCTGGATAAAGTCATGTTAGATAGACAACATGATACTATGTAATTATCGTCTTACTACAGACCTATCCCTATGCATTTATCAATCTATATTTTTCAATATAACATAGTCACAAGGACCTCTTACACAATTATTTTTATCACATAATATAATTCATATACATATATCAATCAAATTTTAATCTAAGACATAATTTTACATGGTTTTTTTTTATGTTGGCCCAGCCTTTTACGTAACATCCTTGATCAGTTAGATCATCTCATCATTATATATGAACACTTTTATATGTTGTATTTATCCCCAACCTCTTTTCTATTTTGAACTATAATGAAAACAAATGTCTCATTTTCATTTGTAATTTACATGTGTCATGATGAATATGTTATTTAATAACATAAACATAGATACATGTGATCCAAATATTCTAGCTTCATTTTCTCTATATGATTTCTTCATTGCATAACATGATTTAGCTTGATTGATTATTGAATACAACCCTAGGCCTTGTAAGTTCAATGTACACCCTCTTACTTATATGACATCACCATGCCATGTGTGTATGGGATTTTGAATTCTATGTTTTTTTTTTTACATTTGCATGTCCCTTGTATTCATATTTTGGGGCTTATGTGTGACATTCATGCAAAGTTTCCAATTCTATGAAACATTTTATATGTCCCCTATATGTGGCCTTTGGGCCTTCTTATGTAACATTGTGTGACTTTGTTTACTTGTTCATTATTGGTATATGATTATTATCATGCAATACCACATATTTATTATATATATCTATTATACCATGATACATATCATGCATATACTACTTATGTGCTTCAATGCTTCATTTTTTTTAAAATACTATGTTTAAAATACATATTCAAAACTTTCAAGTTATTTACATGATTAATACACTAATTCAATGCTATGTTCAAATTACATGATTCAATGTAATGTAAAATATATTCATATGCTTCAATGTTACATATCTATATTCCAATACAATTCAAATATGTTAAATGTTATTAAATAATTATAACTTTCACAAATGCTCTCAATTTTTATTTTGAGACAAGGGATTTAAAGTAAATTTATATCATATCAAAAGGAGGGCATCATAATGGGATTATCTCCAAGCTTTCAAAAGCAATACATTTCATATTTCATAGTTTACAATACGTAAAAATTATAATTTTCAGATTATGGGGCATTCAACTTGCATATGCACTTCACTCTTACATCTACTAGAGCACAAATACACTTGTGTGAAGACCATTACAAGATTTTAGAGAGATATAGTATAGGGGGCATGATATTCATTCATGTCCAAACTACTACTTCTCAAAATTTAGATTTCATTTTTTTAAAGTTTCAATATTTTATAATTTGATTCATATTGTTAAAGAGGACCATGTTTGAGATTAGTGATGTTACACATCCTGGTTTCACTTTAGGGTTACATGTATTGGTTCCCATCTCTTATTTTTAGTTCAACAATTGAGCCTCATGAGAGCTTAGTGACACTCAATGTTTTGGTTACACTTTAACAAACCACTTTATTGGTTCCCATATCTCAATACATATTAGATTAATCTTTGAGGGTTGGAACATAAAATATTTTCAACTCAAGCATCTTCATTGATTCTTTAAATTGAGACTTGATATCTCAATTATCCACATGTCTCAACAAGGGGGCATGCACATCTCCATTAAAAATATATTGTGTGTATACACCCTCATGGTTTGAATTTACTTTACTATAGTAATTTTATGCATTATTATTATAAGGGAGGGGGGGGGGGGGGGGGGGCTGCTAATGTAGACATTAAAATTTAACCAATAAATGTTTGAAAATGTTTGTCTTTACCATCTTTACCTTGATTGGCCAATTCACCATTCATAACCTTCAAGCTCTAATAAATCCTTTAAAGTCTTAAAATTACAAATAAAATCTTCTAGACTTCCTTATTTTATCCCTATTCATACCTATTAAATAGAATATTTACTATCATTCTTGTTTCATAAGCCTCTATCCTTATAATATAAGTGCACACTAAGAAGAAAAGAGTGCATTTCAAACTTATCCAATAGTGTAGATTTGTCTCTTTCACTCTAATGATTTATCTTTTCCAAATAAAACACTTCTTAATGGCCTTCCTACACAATTAAGTAGGTAAATTATTGGAAACATTCAAAATATATCTCTCTAAAATCACATCAAGGGTCACATTTGAAAGGACCTAACACTCTCTTCCAAGACATCAATATTTTTGATTTCAAAATCATTTATTTTCTAAGTAAAGACCTCAATTAAAATTCTATTACAATTTTACAATCTTTTGCTAAGTATAAAATTGTTTAATATAGGTTGAGGGCATCCCTTGTCAAGCATTATAATCAAATTTACTAGTTTAATTCATATGATATTTTCTAAAGGGATAACTACATCAACATAAGCCCATATGGGCTATTTAGGCAACACTTAGTCAAAAAGGGGTTTTTTTTTTTCCAGATAGCTTGACCATTCCCACTTCCACCATTTTTAACATTTTACATTTGATCTCCTTTTGTGTGCTTGTGAAATATCAAGATTTTAATTTGATATGTCTTAATCAAAAAATTAAAACTCTACATAGAAAAAGTTCACATACAAATGCATGTTAACAAACACATATTTTTAAATCCAATGCATAGTTTGATAAGATAAAGTCATAACACATAGATAACAATGAAATATTATACTATCTCACTCTTAAAAATTTATTCCACCAGACAATGAGCCATTATTTTATAATACATCTATATTTTTAGATCTTTTTAGATAGTCACAATATGTAAAAATTTAATACTATCTAAAATAAATCAATTGCAAGGTCAATTCTCTAACTTTAACCCTAGATTCTATTTAAAAACAATTAATATATATATATATATATATATATATATATATATATATATATATATATGTATGTATTTTGATTTATTTTATCTTATATATCATCCTAGATCATATTTCAATAGTTCATATTTCCATTAAGAATTAATTTTAGTTCATTATTGATTCTAGTGTAAACACATATAATCAAAGGAACATAATTTCACAAAACACTCTAAGTGGGATAACTATTTATGATTTATTTCCATCTTTGGAATATTAGATAGGTAGGAAATCTTCATTTATCATGGGGTGATTAGGGTCAACTCAACTTAATTACACTCCACCTTTTTATATTTTGAGGCTTTTAATCATTGTTATCCCTATTACACTTTTGACATTTCCAAATCTATTTAAGGTCTTCCTTACACTTCTAAAGGTCAAATATGTGCATACATACCTAAATTAAGTTATCACATGTAATCATATCCTAAATTATTATTTTTCAACAAAATACAAAATCAATCAAGTCAAATAGTAGTGGGGAGTCATTGTTGTCCTTAGTCTATTATTCCTATCCTTCAACAACTTTAGTTCCCACTTTAGGAACTTGAATAAAGAGTTCCTAATTTTATATTTTAGTCATTTTCAATCAAACCAATCAAAAATCAAGTAGAAAAAATCAACTTTATTATTAATTTTCATGGTTAGCCTTATTTTGATCAATTTTACCTTGTCAAATTCAATTATTTAATTTCATTCTACTTGTCGAAAGTACATTTATAAAATTTTGATTTATTATAATAAATTTATCTTAACTAGGGTTAATTCACTATTTAATCCAAAATTTGGTAAAAAATCATATACTTTTTTTCATTCTATAACACACTATTTTATTTGAGTATGATGTCCCTTAGATCTCCTCATGGGGCCTAGATTAGTTGTATAATGACATACAATTTATATCAATTAGTTTGGTATTGATTTTTTTTAATTTTTAAATCATTTTATATATTTTGAATGCCTATTCATATGGGGTCCAAGTAAAGGAATTTCAATATTAAAACTCATGACCCTTATTCAAACCTTCCTTCAAGAACTCAACATATTTTATAAATAATGATTTTAGATCTACTTTAAAATAAAAAACACTTCAAAAGACTATAGAATCTCCTCTAAAGAGGAAAGTTAGTGATTTAGATATCCATTTAACATGGGGAAAAATAGTAAAATATTGATAGCTAAATTATTAACTTGTTGATCAAAAAGTTTAATCCTCTCCTTCAACTTGTAAACATTAATGCATCAACTATTTCATGGTAAAACACCTTTTAAGAAAATTGAGTGAATTTATTTATTTGTATGTTTGAATGAAAAATAGTTACATATACTATAAAGTATGTTAGGGTGGGCCATACATGAGGACCCACTAGATAGGATTGAGTGCACAAGCAAAACCTATATGGAGTAGTGAAATGCAAAAGAAAACCACTCAAAATAAAGAAGTTTGTCTTCACAAATAAAAGCTGAATTAATAAAAAATAGATAAAAATTGTAGAGGTAGGTATATTATATAGGTGAAATATAAAAATTTCCAAACATCTTCATACATTTGAGATTATCTTATCTAGTGATCTTTATTAAACCTAAGCAAGTTAACTAATCATGTAGGTAAAACTACATAATGGGAAAAGGCCTATACTAACACCTCCCATTAAGTGTAGCTTAGGTGAGTAGAATAATTGGGTCTAAACACAAAGGCTTGATGAGATACCCAATTAAATAGATATGATCCCCTAGAAGAGGAATAGTTTAGAGTTAATCAAACCTCAATAAGATCTTGTAAATGAAGATACTTGATCTCACGAAGGGTTTGGTAAATATATCAATAATTTGATCCATTATTTGGATGTAGAAGAGATAATTAACTTTCTCTTAAATGACCTCCTAAATGAAATGTAGGTGAATCTAGATATGCTTGGTCTATTGATTGAGGACTAGATTCTTAAAAACTTGGATTATGCTTCAGTTGTTGCAGAAGATGACTATTGGTCATCAAAATTGGATTCCAAACTTGATACAAAACCCTTGAAGATAAATATCCTTAGTGTATGCATGAATAACTCCTCTATTTTCTATCTTAGTAAAAGATAAATCAATAACATTCTACTTCTTACTTGACCAACTAATCAAACCTAAAATGAGGGAGAAACTATAGACTAAAGTAGACTTATAATTATGAATATCACTAGCCTAATTTTAATTTGTATAACCAATCAAGTCAACATCGATGCCTAATCTATAGTGAATTTTAAAACTACGAGTACCCTAAATGTATTACAGAATCCCCTTAACTATTTTATGGTGTAGCTCATTTGGTTCCTACATAAATATAGAGGTCATTCCCATTGCATATGAAATGTCAAGTCTAATGCACACAAAGTAGATGAGACTAACAACAAGTTGTTGATACGAGGTAGAATCAACCAATAGAGATGGAAAATTAGCCTCAAACTTAACACCAAATAGAAAAGAGTTTAGAGTTAGATTATAGTCAGCCAATTAAACTATGTAAGAAAATAAAGAGCATACTTGGATTGTGAAATAATGATCCTATATTTAGACCAAAAAATTTCAATCTCAATGAAGTAGTGCAACAATCCCAAGTTAATCATCAAGAAACTTTTAGATAAAGCAATTTTCACTATTACAATGGTGGATGAAGACTTCTTTGTGATTAATAGGAATTAATAGTGAATCATCCTACTAAAAAATGTACACATTCATATAAAAATTGAATTAAGTGATCCCCCCATTAGAAGAAAGAAGTTCATCTTGGCATAGCAAATTTAGGAGGTTTTTTGAAGTCATAGATAAATTTTCAATGTTTGAAAGTGAGGAAAGAATCTTTAAAAAATCCTTATGGTTGTTCTATGTATGTTTATTGTTTGAATTGACCATGAAGAAAGACACTCTTCGCATCCATCTGATGAACATCCCAATGATGCATTATGGCAATAACGAGAGTGAGCTAGATTGCGTAATTTTTGGTAAATGGGGTGAGTGTATAAGTATAGTCAATGTCAGGTACCTAATAAAAACCCTTTACTACCAAAAATGATTTTAAATTGTCTATGGACCCATCTAATGTAAATTTCATTTCATAAATCCACCTACATTGACTAAGTTTTCTTTTATTAGGAAATGTGTTTAAATCCCAAGTGTTATTCCTTTGAAGGAACTATATTCCTCTTCCATAACAGTAACCCACTTAGGAGTGTTTGATGCTTGATAAAATGATTATGGATTAGAAAAATATGCAATAGAAGCATGTGGGTCATCTTGGAATTATGAATAGGTTTTCCTATTGTCTAATGGATCTCCAACCCATTAGAAAACACTTTGTAGTGTCAAACTATCCCAAAGTGTACCGGTGATCAAAGAATTAGGAGGATATTCCTTATCCTTTAAATGTATTTTAGGAAAAGGGTGAAGTGAATCCTCATCACTAATCTCATTAATATAACTAGAAGAAGAATGTAGATCATGAAGAAGTTATTTAGGTAGATCTAAAACATCATAAATGTCATCAAATCTTAATGTATTTAAGTAATAAGGAGAGGTGTTGAGTGTGGAATCTAAAGGACCCTCTTAAAAATAAACACTTATCTCAATGAACAACTCATTAGTGGTAGAATGTATAAGACTGTATCCCTTAAGACCCTTAGGATATCAAATGAAGATGCAAGGCTGATTCTGAGGTTATATTGCCTTACACTTATTCTTGGTAATATAAGACATATCAGGAGATCCAAACATAAAAAATTACTTCACTATGGGTTTTTGACCACTCTAAGATTTAAAATAAGTGGATCCATTCAATGCTTTATAAGGATCTTGGTTCTAGATATAACATGCATAGTTGATGGTCTTGACCCAATACTAAGGTGTAAAAGACTTGGAGTGTAGCATATAGTTGGCCATTTCCTTTAAGGCCCCACTCAGAAAGCTATTCTAGAATAAAAGGAGGTAATTCATACATTCCTTCAAATATTGATTCATTAACCATTTCTACTGTAGAAGATTCTTGGGATTTTCCAAATTACATTGTAAGAGATTAAGTTCTGGAAAGTGAATAATTACTTGCAGAGATACGGGGCCTATGACAAATTAATAACAGGAAATGACATGATGCATCAATTTCCCAGAGAAATTTTCAAAGGTATATAAAAAATATAAACTCCTGAAGTCAAAGTTGTCTATAATAGTACCTACATGTCTTTTGTAAAACCTCGTATTAAGTCAGTAGAACTCACTCTGAACTAGAAGCCCAAAAAGTCTTTCCAAATAAATATGTTATCCTTATTACTTGAATCTGAAATAAATTACATTAGACATCATGAGGATGTCAAGTTTGTTCAGTTTGGTCTTATCTGAGTTCATATAACTCCATTAATCCCATGTAATATAAAACCAGTCCTATATTTAGCCTTATGTGATAGATGTCAAGTAAGTTGTAAGCATGCATGTCAGTTATCCAGTTTAGGACAAATAAATGATAAGGTTATTTGTTTTGAATTTTGTCCTAATATTTTAGTTGTAGTATGAGATAAGGGATGTAAAGAAGAGAGGCATGGTTCTTTAGATTGTTGGGGATTATTCACATCTTTGTTTGGTCTAGATATGTTCAGAGAATTTAAATATGCTTCCATAAACTTAACTATTGTTTATAGTATGACCAATACTAATCAGCCCAAGATTTTAGAAAATCTTCCTTATGCTCATAGATTGAGTGGAACTATCCAATTATAGAAGGGACATATTGAGTCTATTAAAATTCCTTCTGATTGGAAGCTTGATTGGCTGAAAAATGTATTACCAAAAATGAAAGGTCAAGCTAATGTCCACAAAACTGATGGAAGAACAATTAATATTATACCTATATCTCTTTCATATAATAGTTCTTCTAGTAGATTGTCTCCTCATAGGCCTTCATCTTCCTCTTCAAAATGAACTATCAGATTTGGCCATATTGTCATCAAAGATGAAGATATAAATCAAGGACTTGATCTTAAAGATCAGCTACCATCTACAATGATGAGTCTTCTCAGGGAAAAGACTCAATTTTATACAGATAATCAGGTTAATCTGTATAAAGGTGGAATATGGCCACCTCATAAAGGTATATACAAATAGTAAGAAGGTGTTGTTAGTTATTTTTCTACAGCCTACCAATGAGAAGCAAAACCTTCAAATGAATTTAAATAGAGGAATTACCTGTTTAGATTCAATGCACATCTTGGTAAAATTTTTGATGACCTGTGTAAAGATGTTTTGTCTATAAGACATAGATTAGATAGATTAACTATTATTTAATACAATTCAAATCTTGTTAGGCAAGTTTGTATTGATGTCCATACTTACACAGACCAAGCCCTTAACTATATCAGGCCTACTCATGATAAAGTAAATACTATCCATATTATTATCTCTACATTTAGCACTCAAATGTCTTCCATAGATACCAAATTAATAGCCTTAGAAGATAGCCTTGATTGGTTAGTAAAATAAGAACTTAAAGATACAGTCAAGATAGAAAATGTTCCAAAAAAAAATCTAATTTTGTCTCATGGAACTGGTTCTATTAATTTTTATTACATGCTTAAGGCCAACCAAGAGAAATAAGAGTCCCAATACATCTCTCATATAGTGAACTCAAATCCCCCTAAAACCATGGTACTTGAATATCGACAATACTCTCAATCCTCTAAATGAGATCACAACATGGTGTAATTATATGAGAGTAACCACTGTAGCATCTAATCTAGACCCAGCTACCACTACTATATTTGCTTTAAACTTTTTATGGGGAATAGCTACGCAATGGTGGAATATAATGCCTAAACATCACCAGCAAGATCTTTTACATAACCAACTTGATCCACTTACTGCTTTGTACAATTTGTTGATTAATGACTTTTCCCCTTCAGTAGGAAATTGAGAATTAGAATCTCAAAAATGGTTGCTGAAAATGGAGCTCTATGATTTAAAATAATTTGATGCTTTTGCTAAGCAATTTAGAGAATTAGCTTATGAAAGCCATTATTTTGGTTCCATGGAAACCAAAATGAATTTTTTACATGCCCTACCTTATAATATCATTGATAAAGTAATTACTTATATAGATCTCAAAGCTTTAGTTCTCATTGACATGTCTCTTTTTGATGTCATTGATTTTGAAAAACAAGACATGCAATTAGTCTCAAAAACTAAAATTAATCAAAAACTCACTAAGCATCAAGCTTCTCAAATCGCTCTTGTCTTTCTTAAAATAGCCCCATTGGCTATCGCTAATTTGTTCATCCCCACAAACACCAAAATAAGTAGTGCCATTCTCTTCTATCTTTCAAGCACCACTCATTCCCTCGCAAGCATTTTTATGCTCCTCCTCACTACTTTCTAAAAAAACATCATACTCCTCATCCTCTTTTAAAAATGCCTATTTTCTATATTTGTCACAAACTTGGTCATATTGCTCCATAATGCCATTGCAAAAATCTTGCTATCAAAGCTATTTTTTCCTCCAACACATTAGCATGGTGGGATGTTATTGACATAGAAGAAGATCTCTTCCAAAAGGATGACATCTATGAACCAATTATAGATGAATTCTCCAATGAAGAATTTGATGATGATGCTGACGCTCTCAAATCATTAGTTGATGATTTGGAACAACTACTCACCAACATGCAATGGCCAAGATCTCATGACTATTCTAGCCTTCCATTCGAAGCATATGGTAGATGGTCTCACCATCATGATGAAGTAAAAATAGAGAGATTCTAGACAAAGAAATAGAGGCTACAATAGAGGAAGAAGTAACACTAGAGGAAGGCAACCATTCATGCCAATAATGCCTCCTACAATGTAAAGCCCTGTCAATCCCCCTTTGCGAATCCAAATTTCTTTTAAACCTGGTGACTCTTGGGTATGCAATAAGTTTACTATCAAAGATCTCCCAAGAGAAATACATTCTCCCAAGATTGAGCCTCAGTGGCATGTTCTTCTACCCTCTAAAGAAAATGAAGATGAAAATGAGGAAGATGATTCTTTCTTTTCTAAACAAGATTACTACCCACAGAAAGGAGAATACAACAATATTCAAGCTGAAGAAGAAGAAGATGAAGCACATGATGAAGAAGAATTCTTTAAGATTCCACTCCAAGATCCCTCATGACTAAAATGGGTTTTTCCCCCTAGAAATACCATAACTAGCTTATCTCACATAGTTGATCAATGGGAAATTTGCCAGTTTATTACTATCAAAATTAATGGACAACTGGTAGATGCCCAAGTGGACACAGGTGCTTCAATTTCCTTTGTAAAACCTAAGATCATCTAAGACTAGAAGAAATTGGATGACTCTCTTGCTTATAAGAGCCTAGACATTCAAGGGAATAGTTTTGTCTACAATATGTATAAACATCAACAACCCCTTCTAATCCAAAATAAAATCTTCTAATGTGATTTCTTTGGTTTAAGCAAAATGCCTATAGATATCCTTTTAGGTGGAGCCTTCAGAGATAGATATTCTCCTATGGTTCTACCACTAAAAGTGTCATGTTCACCATTGATAATGAAAGGCTTAGGATTCCTAGACTGATATATGCCACTGAACAATTCCCAAGTTTAATGACTCAGACCCTTGAAAATAAAATCCCTGCAGAGATCCAAGAAATAGGAAAGAAGATTAAAACGACTATCTATTCTGACAACCCTCAATAGTTTTGGTCAAAGTCTATGCTTGAAATGGAAATCAAGATCATGGAAGGCAAATAGATAAAAATTGGAAAGAAAATTACAATTCCTGCATAGGATTATAATGATATAAAAGATCAAATAAAAGAGTTAGAGGCTAATGGTTTTATATAAAAATCAACCTCTCCTTTTTGTTGTTATGCCTTTATGGTAAACAAGCATTCAGAAAAAAAGAGAGGCTAAAAGAGGATAGTCATGAATTATCAACCATTAAATGTTATTACCTAGCCTTATCCATATTCTATTCTAGATAAAATATATTTATTGGAAAAATTTGTAAAATGTAAATATTTCTCACAATTTGATTACAAATCTAGCTTTTATCAAATTAGGGTAAAAGAAACTGATAAAGAGAAAAGAACATTTGGCTATCCTTTTGGTCATTTTTAATGGACTATGATGCCATTCAGTCTTATGAATGCTCCAGCATTCTACCAAGCCCATATGGACCAAATCTTTAAATCCACCTTAGATTTTCTCTATGTATATAAATGATGTATTAATTTTTAGTAACTCTCTTTCTGATCATTACTCCCATCTAGCAAAATTCTTTGAGCTAGCAGAAAATGCAAGAATAGTCTTGTCAGATATAAAGATCTAACTTTGTAAAATATAATGTAATTTTCTTAGAATGATTGTCCAGGATTCAAAATTATAGGTCTAGCCACTGAACATTGATTCTACTTATTATAGGAATAGAAAGGAGCATCTATTGACATAAAAAGATTGGTATCAGATATTTTTATGTCAATAGATGGTCCATTCTACTCCCTAAATAAGTAGAAACCCATGAGAAGAGGTAGGGGCCAAATGGATACAACTTCTATATTACTAAATACTCAAATATTACACACTTAGATTTTAAAATATTTGAACCACATTTTTTATTCTCAGGCTCCTATGAAAGGTAAGAGAAGAGCATACACTTAGATCAATAGCACACTTCTTAATCTCTAAGAATTTTTTTTTGATGCCTTCTACTAAGCTGAGAGGTCTTATTTATAGCAATTGGAAGGTCCAACCTGGAATCTTTACCAAGGTGGTGTCAGTCCCATCATACTTTACAGTACAAAAGTTGGCTAAAGTGATATACTATTAGACACACTAGATGAGGACATCTGGCTTGGTGGGTCCAACATTACTTCCACTTCAATCAGTAGATCATCTTCACTAATGGGTTGAAAGAGACATCTTAGCTAGAATGTACTTGAAAGATGCCAATGTTGGGGTCTAGCTTCACATGCATGACAACAAAGATTGATATGGAAATAAGATTCCCATTCTCTCTATTGATGGATGATGGTGTGTAAAATGGTATCTTGATCATGATCTTCTTTTTCATGAATGTGATGTGGTCCATACCATATAATCCATCTATAAAGATGCTCATTGTGTGATGATCTTATCTTAATATGCCAATTCCACAAATGAAATTTTACCAATTTAGTGAACTCATAAAATAACAATTCACTATTTAGTTGATCTATAGTGATAATACATGTATGGTTATGGTGATCTACTTGAATAGAAGCTGCAAATGACATCTGTAATTCTAAACCTACTACATAAGAAATCTATGTATAGTGAGGATGTAACCCTTTTCTGAGGATTATTTCTTGGACAATGATATTCAAAGAAGAAAATCCTTGTTTATAAATTTTGGTTAAGTTAAAACTAGGATAGGGTTGGTGCATTAAGGTTGTTGGTGGATTTCTACTAAGCCAATCTTCTATTACATTATCAGTGGATTTTATGTTCTCTACAAAGAAATTAAACTAATTGAAAAAGGCTTGCCATCTATCATATTTACCAAGACCATCTTTATGAACATGATCTTTTTCTATAAAGGTCAAAAATCTAGTATAATCAGTTTTTACAATAAGATGTGATAGATAAAGAATTTTCAACATAAATTCCTCTATACATTTTTTCGTACAATAAATCTCTTTATCAGAAGATATCCATTTTAAGACATTTGCACTGAAAACACCACTAGAAAACTCACACACAAACTCTTCCTCATAATATTTACAAACAAGCATTCCTCCCCATGTTATGTCGAAGGAATCAGTATAAACCAAGAAATGGTTAGATTTTGGGATGTGGAGTTATGGAAGCAATGATACTTTAGTCTTTATTTTTTGAATATCAGCTGTATGTTCTTCCTTCCATTGAAATGCTTTTTGCTTCTAGAGAAGTTCCTAAAGTATGAACCTATCTTTACCAAAGTTAGGATAAAAGCTATTCAAATAATTTAACAATCCAAAAATGCTTAAAGCTTTGGTTTGTCTAGCTTCTATGGAAAATTGATGACCTTTTCTTTGGTATGTGGTTGGACCTATAATTTTGAATATTGGACAATCATTCCAAGAAAATTACAGTTTATTTTACAAAGTTGGATCTTTGTATCTGACAGGAATATTCCTACAGTTTGTGCTAGCTTAAAGAATTTTAACAAATGGGAGTAATGATCAGAAAGAGAATTACTAAAAATTAATATATCATCTATATATACATATATAAAATCTAAGGTGCCTTTAAATATTTGGTCCATATGAGTTTGGTAGAATGCTGGAGCATTCATAAGATCGAATGGCATCACAGTCCATTGAAAATCGCTGAAAGGATAGCTAAATGTTGTTTTCTCTTTATCATTTTCTTTGACCCTAATTTGATAAAAGCCAGATTTGCAATCAAATTGTGAGAAATATTTAGATTTTTCAACTTTTTCCAATAAATAGATTTTATCTGGTATATGATATGGATAAGGTTGGGTAATAACATTTAATGGTTGATAATTGATGGCCATCCTCTTTTTGCCTCTCTTTTGTTCTGAATGCTTGTTTACCATAAAGGCATAATAGCAAAAATGAGAGGTTGATTTTTCTATAAAACCATTAGCCTCTAATTCTTTTATTTGAGCTTCCATATCATTATAATCTTGTGTAGGAATTGGAATTTTCTTTCTAATTTTTATCTAGTTGCCTTCCATGATCTTGATTTCCATTTCAGGCATAGACTTTGACAGAAACTGCTAAGGGTTGTTAGAACAAATAGTGGTTTTAATATTCTTTCCTATTTATTGGATCTCTATAGGCATTGTATTTTTAGGGGTATGAGTCATTGAACTTGGGAATTATTTAGTGGCATATATAAGTCGAGGAATCCTAAGCCTTTCATTATCAATGGTGAACATGACACTTTTAGTGGTAGAACCATAGGGAGAATATCTATCTATGAAGGCTCCACCTAAAAGGATATCTATAGGCATTTTGCTTAAAGCAAATAAATCAAATTGGAAGATTTTATTTTGGATTCAAAGGGGCTATTGTTGTTTATACATATTGCTGACAAAACTATTCCTTTGAACGTCTAGGATCTTATAAGTAAGAGATTTATCCAATTTATTCTAGTCTTGGATGATCTGAGGTTTTGCAAAGGATAGTGAAACACCTGTGTCCACTTAGACATCTACCAATCATCCATTAATTTTGATAGTAATAAATTGGGCAAATTTCCCATTGATTAGCTATGTGAGATAAGCTAGTTATGGTATTTCTAGGTGAGAATATTTGCACATACCAATTTTTATCATGAGGGATCTTGGAGTGGAATCTAAAAGAATTCTTCGTCAGCCTGTGCTTCATCTTCTTCTTCTTTAGCTTGAATATTGTTACATTCTCCTTGATGTGGGCAGTAATCATGTTTAGAAAAAAAGAATCATCTACCTCATTTTTGTCTTCATTTTCTTCAAAGGGTAGAAGAACATCCCACTAAGGCTCAATCTTGGGAGAATGTATTTATCTTGGGAGATATTTGCTGTTAAAATTATTGCATACCCAAGAGTCACTAGGTTTTAAATAACTTTGAAATTACAAAGGGGGATTGATAGGCCTTTTCATTATAGGAGGCATGAATGGCATGAATGGCTGCCTTCCTCTAGAATTACTTCTTCCTCTATTGTAGCCTCTATTTCTTGGTTTGGAATTTCACTCTGGTACTTTATCATGATGGAGAGACCATCTACCATAAGCTTCAAATGGAAGGCTAGAATAGTCATGAGATCTTAGCTGTTGCATTTTGGTGAGCAGTTGCTCTAAATCATTGACTAATGATTCAAGAGCGTTAGCATCATCATCAAATTCTTCATCAGAGAATTCATCTAGAATTGGTTCATATATGTCATGTTGTTGGAAGAGATCTTCTCTATTAATAACATCCCACCATGGAATACTACATTGGAGGAAAAAATGGCTTTGATAGTATGATTTTTGCAATGGCATTGTGGAGCAATATGACTAGGTTTGTGGTAGATATAGCAAATAGGCATTTTTGAAGGAGTATGAGGAGTACGATGCTTTTTTAGAAAGCAGTGAGGAGGAACATAAGAATGCTTATGAGGGAAGAAGTGGTGCTTGAAAGATAGATGAGAACAACACTACTTCTTTTGGTGTTTATAGGGTTGAACAAATTAGCGATAGTGAAATGGGGCTATTTCAGGAATGACAAGAGCAATTTGAGAAGCTTGATGCTTAGTGAGTTTTTGCATAGTTTTAGTTTTAGAGACTAATTGCATGGCTTGCTGTTTGGAAAAATTAATGACATCAAAAAGTGACATGTCAGTGAGAGCTAAACCTTTGAGATATATATAATCAATTACCTTATCAATGAGATTATAAGGTAGGGAATGTAAGAAATTCATTTTGGTTTCCATAGAACTAAGTGAATGACTTTCATAAGCTAATTCTCTAAATTACTTAGAAAAAACATCAAATTATTTTAAATCATAGAGCTCCATTTTTAGCAACCATTTTCAAGATTCTAATTCTCAATTTCCCACTAGAGGGAAAAATTCATTAATAAAAAAATTGTATAAAGTGGCAATTGCATCAGGTTGGTTATGTACAAGATCTCGCTACTGATGTTCAAGCATTGAATCCCACCATTGCGTAACTATTCCCCAAATTTTTTTTGAAGCAAATATAGTAGTGGTAGTTGGGTCGATATTAGATGCTATAGTGATTATTCTCATAGAATTACACCATGCTATGATCTCATTTAGAGGATTGAGAGTATCGTCGATATTCAGGTACCATGGCTATAGGGGGATTTGAGTTTATTACATGAGAGATGTATTGGGACTCTTGTTTCTCTTCGTTGGCTTAAAGCATGTACCAAAATTAATATAACTAGTTCCATGAGACAAAATTGGCTTTTGTTCTGGAACATTTTCTATCTTGACTGTATCTTTAATTTGTTATTTGACTAACCAATCAAGGCTATCTTCTAAGGTTGTTAATTTGGTATCTATGGAAGACATTTGAGTGCTAAATGTAGAGATAACACTATGGATAGTATTTACTTTATCATGAGTAGGCCTGATATAGTTAAGGGCTTGGTCTGTGTAAGTATGGACATCATTATAGACTTGCCTAACATGATTTGAATTGTCTTCAATAAAGGTTAATCTATCCAAGCTATGTCTTATAGACAAAACATCTTTACACAGGTCATCAAAATTTTCAGCAAGATGTGCATTGAATCTAGATAGATAATTCCTTGGTTTAAATTCATTTAAAGGTTCTACTTGTCCTTGGTAGGCTACATAAAAATAGCTAACAACACCTTCTTAATGTTTGTATATACCTTTATGAGGTGGCCATCTTCCACCTTTATACAGATTGACCTAATTATCTATATAAAATTGAAGAGTCTTTTCCCTAGGAAGAATCATCATTGTAGATGGTAGCTGATCCTTAGGATCAGGTCCTTGATTTATATCTTCATCTTTGATCATAATATGGCTAGATCTGATAGTTCTTTTTGAAGAGGAAGATGAAGGCCTATGAGGAGACAATCTGTTAGAAGAACTATTATATGAAAGAGATCTAGGTACAATATTAATTGTTCTTCCATCAGTTTTGTAGACATTAGCTTGATCTTTCATTTTTGGTGATACATTTTTCAGCCAATCAAGGTTCCAATCAGAAGGAATTTCATTAGACTCAATATCTCCCTTCTGTAATTGGATAGTTCCACTCAATCTATGACCATAAGGAAGATTTTCTAAAATCATGGGGTGATTAGTATTGGTCATACTATAAATAATAGTTAAGTTTATGGAGGCATATTTAAATTCTTGAAACATATCTAGACCAAGTAGAGATGTGAATAATCTCCAACAATATAAAGAACCATGCTTGACTTATTTACATCCCTTATCTCATACTGCAACTAAAAGAGTAGGACAAAATTTAAAACAAATAACCTTATCATTTATTCATCCCAAATTGGATAATTGACATGCATGCTTAAAACTTACTTGACGTCTATCACACAAGGCTAAATATAGGACTGGTTTTATATTACATGGGATTAATGGAGTTATATGAACTTATATAAAACCAAAATGAGCAAACTTGACATCCTCATGAGATCTAATGTAATTGATTTCAGATTTAGGTAATAAGGATAACAAATTTGTTTGGAAAGACTTTTTGGGCTTATAGCTCAGAGTGAGTTCTACTGACTTAAGACATGGTTTTAAAAAAGACATGTAGGTACTATTATAGACAAAATTTAACTTCAAGAGTTCAGATTTTTTATATATGTGAGAAAATTTTTAAATTGGGGGTTTATACAAGCTATTTTCTTTTTCAAGGGTTTCTTTTGTGACTTCAATGTCAAGACACTCAAAAAGCTGTTGTGGAATAAAAGGAGGTATTTCATACATTCCTTCAAATTTTGATTCATTAAGAATTTCTACTGTAGAAGATTTTTGGGATTTTCCAAATTCCATTGTAAGATATTAAGTTTTGAAAAGTGAGAAATTTCTAGATAGGGAATAATTACTTGTAGAGATATGAGGCCTATGACAAATTAATAATGACCAATGACTCGATGCATCAATTTCCCTAAGAAATTTTCAAAGCAAGGTAACTTAAAATTACTCTATATAGAAAGAGAGAATTCTTACAGAATCTTTAATAGAGTAGATCTTCACAAGGCTTTAATACCATTCTTTTTATGTCAACAGATGTTCCTTTTTATTCCTGTAATAAGTAAAAACCCACGATAGGAGGTAGGGGCCAAATGGCTATGGCTTCTATATTAATGAATACTCAAATATTACACACTAAGCCAGTCTTTTTATCTCAATAGATTCTCCTTTATATTCCTAAAATAAGTAGAAACTTGCGACAGGAGGCAGGGGATGAATGGCTATAGCTTCTATATTACTGAATACTAAAATATTACACACTTAGATTTTACAATATTTAAACAAAGTTTTTGATTCTTAGGCTCCTACAAAAGGCAAGAGAAGAGCATATGCTTTGATCAATGGCAAACTTCTTAATCTCTAAGAGTTTTCTTTGATGCCTTCTACTAAGTAGAGAGGTCTTATTTATAGCAATTGGAAGGTCTTACCTAGAATCTTTTCCAAGGCAGTGTCTATTCCATCATGATTTATAGCACAAAAGTTGGCTACAATGATATAGTGTTAGATGCATTAGATGAGGACATCTAGCTTGGTGGGTCCAACATTACTTCTATTTCAGTTAGTAGATCATCTTTGCTAATGGGTTGAAAGAGACAACTTTACTAAAATATACTCAAAAGATGCCAATGTTGGGGTCCAAATTCACATGTATGACAATGAGGATTGATATGGAAATAAGATTCCCATTCTAGCTATCGACAAATGATGGTGTGTAAAATGGTATCTTGATCATGATCTTCTTCTTCATGAATGTGATGTGGTCCATACCATGCAATCCATCTGTAAAGATGCTCATTGTGCGATGATCTTATCTTAATATGCCAAGTCCACAAAGTATGTTTTACCAATTCAGTGAACTAATAAAATAATAATTCACTATTTAGTTGATCTATAGTGATAATGCCTATATGGTTATGGTGATTTTATTAAATAGAAGATGCAAATGACATCTATAGTTATAAACCTGCTGTATAAGAAATCCATGTATAGTGAGGAGGAAACCTTTCTCTAAGGATTTGTTCTTGGACAAGGATATTCAAAGAAGCAAATCCTTGGTTATAAATTTTGGTTCAGTTAAAACTAGGATAAGGTTGGTGCATTAAGGTTGCTAGTGGATTTCTACTAAGCTAATCTACTATTACATTATCAGTGCCTTTTATGTGATCTATAGAGAAATTAAACTGATTAAAAAAGGCTTGCCATCTAACATATTTACCATGGCCATATTTTTGACCACGATCTTTTTCTCTAAAGGTCAGAAATCTAGTACAATCAATTTTTACAATAAAATATAGTAGATGAAGAATTTTCAACATAAATTTATCTAGACATTTTTTCATAGAATAAGTCTCTTTATCAAAAGAGATCCATTTTAATACATCTACACTTACAACACCACTAGAAAACTCACACACAAACTCTTCCTCACAATATTTACAAACAAGCATTCCTCCCCATGCTATGTCAAAGGCATCAATATAAACTAAAAACTGGTTAGATTTTGGGATGTGGAGTTTTGAAAGCAATGATACTTTAGTCTTTATTTTCTAAATAGCAGCTGTATGTTCTTCCTTCCATTGAAATGCTTTTTTCTTCTAGAGAAGTTCTTGAAGTATGAACCTATCTTCACCAGAGTTAGGATAAAAGCTATACAAATAATTTAACAATCCCATAAATGCTTGAAGCTTTGGTTTGTCTAGCTTCTCAAGAAACTTGATGACCTTTTCTTTGATATGCAACTGGACCTATAATTTTGAATCTTGGACAATCATTCCAAGAAAATTACATTCTATTTTACAAAGTTGGATCTTTGTATCTGAGAGGACTATTCCCGCATTTTCTACTAGCTTGAAGAATTTTAAAGAATGGGAGTAATGATTAGAAAGAGATTTACTAAAAATTAATATATCATCTATATATACACAGAGAAAATATGAGGTTATTTTAAATATTTGGTCCATATGGGCTTGGTAGAGTGCTGGAGCATTCATAAGATCGAATAACATCACAGTCCATTGAAAATGGCTGAAAGAACAACTAAATGTTATTTTCTCTTTATTGATTTCTTTGACCCTGATTTGATAAAAGATAGATTTGTAATCAAGTTATGAGAAATATTTACTTTTTTCAACTTTTTCCAATAAATAAATTTTATCTAGTATAGGATATGGATAAGGCTAGGTAATAACATTTAATGGTCGATAATTGATGACCATCCTCTTTTTGCCTCTCTTTCATTCTGAATGTTTGTTTACCATAAAGGCATACTAACAAAGAGGAGAGGTTGATTTTTATATACAACCATTAGCCTCAAAATCTTTCATTTGAGTTTCCATATTATTATAATCCTATGCAAAGATTGAAATTTTCTTTCCAATTTTTATCTGTTTGCCTTCCATGATCTTGATTTCCATTTTAGGCATAGACTTTTACCAAAACTACTGAGGGTTATTAGAATAGATAGTGGTTTTAATCTTCTTTCCAATTTCTTAGATCTCTATAGGAATTATATTTTTAGGGGTATGAATCATTGAACTTGGGAATTGTTTAGTGGCATCTATCAGTTGAGGAATCCTAAGCCTTTCATTATCAATGGTTAACATGACACTTTTAGTGGTAGAACCATAGGGAGAATATCTATCTATGAAGGCTCCACCTAAAAGGATATCTATAGACATTTTTATTAAATCAAAGAAATCACAATAGAATATTTTATTTTGGATTTGAAGGGGCTGCTGATGTTTATACATATTGCAAACAAAACTATTCCCTTAAACGTCTAGGATCTTATAAGCAAGAGAGTCATCCAATTTCTTCTAGTCTTGGATGATCTGAGGTTTTGCAAAGGATAGTGAAGCACCTATGTCAACTTGGATATCTACCAGTCATCCATTAATTTTGACAGTAATAAACTAGGCAAATTTCCCATTGATCAGCTGTGTGAGATAAGCTGGTTGTGGTATTTTTAGGGGGAATATTTATACATACCAATTTTTGTCATGAGCGATCTTGGAGTGGAATATGAAAGAATTCTTCTTTAGCCTATGCTTCATCTTCTTCTTCTTTAGCTTGTAGATTACTGCATTCTCCTTATTGTGGGCAATAATATTTTTCAGAAAAGAAAGAATTAGCTGCCTCATTTTTGTCTTCATTTTATTCAGAGGGTAAAAGAACATCCCATTGAGGCTCAGTCTTGGGAGAATGTATTTTTCTTGGGATATATTTATTGGTAAACTTATTGCATACCCAAGAGTCACTGGGTTTAAAATAACTTTGGAATTACAAAGGGGGATTGATAGACCTTTGCATTATAGGAGGCATTCTTGACATGAATGGCTACCTTCCTCTAGAGTTACTTCCTCTATTGTAGCCTCTATTTCTTGGTCTAGAATCTCAATCTGGTACTTATTCATGATGGTGATACCATCTACCATAAGCTTCAAATGGAAGGCTAGAATAGTCATGAGATCTTGGCCATTACGTGTTGGTGAGCAGTTGTTCTAAATCATTAGCTAATGATTTGAGTGTGTTGGCATTATCATAAAATTGTTCATCAGAGACTTCATCTAGAATTGGTTCATAGATGTCATTTTGTTGGAAGATATCTTCTTTTGTGTCAATAATATCCCACCATGCATTGCTACATTAGAAGAAAAAATGGCTTTGACAACAAGATTTTTATAATGGAATTGCGAAGCAATATGACCAGGTTTGCAACAGATATAACAAATAGGCATTTTTGAAAGAGGATGAGGAGTACGACACTTTTTTATAAAGTGGTGAGGAGGAGCATGAGAATGCTTATGAGGGAATGAGTGTTGCTTGAAAGATAGATGATAACAATGTTGATTATTTTAGTATTTGTGGGGTTGAACAAATTGGTGATAGCTGAATGGGGCTATTTCAGGAAAGATAGGAGTGATTTGAGAAACTTGATGCTTAGTGAGTTTCTGCATAGTTTTAGTTTTAGAGACTAATTACATGGCTTACTGTTTGGCAAAATCAATGACATTATAAAGAGACATTTTAGTGAGAGCTAAACCTTTGAGATGTATATAAGCAATTAACTTATCAATGAGATTATAAGGTAGGACATGCAAGAACTTCATTTTGGTTTCCATGGAACCAAATGAATGACTTTCATAAGCTAATTATCTAAATTTCTTAGCAAAAGCATCATATTATTTTAAATCATAGATCTCCATTTTCAACAACCATTTTTGAGATTCTAATTCTCGAATGCCCAATGGAGGGGAAAATTCATTAATCAAAAAATTGTACAAAGCAACAAGTGGATCAGGTTGGTTATGTACAAGATCTTGCTACTGATGTTCAGGTATTGAATCCCACCATTGTAAACTATTCCCTAGAGATTTTTTGAAGCAAATACAGTAGTGGTAGTTGGGTCCATATTAGATGCTATAATGATTAATCTCATAGAGTTACACCATGTTGTGATCTTATTTAGAGGATTGAGAGTATCATCGATATTTAGGTACCATTGCTATAGGGGGATTTGAGTTCACTGCATGAGAGATGTATTGGGACTCTTGTTTCCCTTGGTTGGCCTAAAGCATGTACCAAAATTAATAGAACTAGTTCTATGAGACAAAATAGGCTTTTGTTATAGAACATTTTCTAACTTGACTGTATCTTTAAGTTCTCGTTTGACTAACCAATAAAGGTTATCTTCTAAGGTTGTTAATTTAGTATCTATGGAATAAATTTGAGTGCTAAATGTAGAGATAAACTATGGATAGTATTTAATTTATCATGAGTAAGCCTGATATAGTTAAGGGCTTGGTCTATGTAAGTATGGACATCATTACAGACTTGCCTAACATGATTTAAATTGTCTTCAATAATGGTTAATCTATCTAAGCTATGTCTTATAGATAAAACATCTTTACATAGGTCATCAAATTTTTTAGCAAGATGTGCATTAAATCTAGATAGATAATTCCTCTATTTAAATTTATTTAAAGGTTTTGTTTCTCCTTGGTAGGATGCAAAAAAAAGCTAACAATGCCTTCTTGCTATTTGTATATACCTTTATGAGGTGGACATCTTCCACCTTTATATAGATTGACCTGATTATCTATATAAAATTCAAGAGTCTTTTCCCTAGGAAGACTCATCATTGTAGATGGTAGCTAATCCTTAGGATCAGGTCCTTGATTTTTATCTTCATCTTCGATGACAATATGGCCAAATCTGACAGTTCATTTTGAAGAGGAAGATGAAGGCCTATGAGGAGACAATCTGCTAGAAGAACTATTGTATGAAAGAGATCTAGGTACAATATTAATTGTTCTTCCATCAAATTTTTAGACATTAGCTTGACCTTTCATTTTTGGTGATACATTTTTCAGCCAATCAAGCTTCCAATCAGAAGGAATTTCAATAGACTCAATATGCACCTTCTATAATTGGATAGTTCCACTCAATCTATGAGCATAAGGAAGATTTTCTAAAAATCTTGGGGTGATTAGTATTGGTCATACTGTAAAGAATAGTTAAGTTTATGGATGCATATTTAAATTCTCCAAACATATCTAGACCAAACAGAGATGTGAATAATCCCCAAAAATCTAAAGAACCATGCTTGACTTATTTACATCCCTTATCTCATACTGTAACTAAAAGATTAGGACAAAATTGATAAAAAATAACCTTATCATTTATTCATCCTATATTGGATAACTGATAGGCATGCTTAAAACTTACTTGACATCATTCACACAAGGCTAAATATAGGACTAGTTTTATATTACATGGGAGTAATGGAGTTATATGAACTCAGATGAGACCAAATTGAGCAAACTTGACATCCTCATGAGATCTAATGTAATCAATTTCAGACTTAGGTAATAAGGATAACAAATTTGTTTGGAAAGAAATTTTGGGCTTATAGCTCAGAGTGAGTTCTACTGACTTAATACATGGTTTTAAAAAAGACATGTAGGTACTATTATAGACAAACTTTGACTTCAGAAGTTTAGATTTTTTATATACCTAGGAAAATTTTAAAGATAGGGGTTTATATAGGCTATTTTCCTTTTTAAGGGTTTCTTCTATGACTTCAATGTTAGGACACTCAAAATGCTACTCTGGAATAAAAGGAGGTAAGTCATACATTCCTTCAAATTTTGATTCATTAAGAATTACTACTTTAGAAGATTCTTGGGATTTTCTAAATTCCATTGTAATAGATTAAGTTTTGAAAAGCATGAAATTTATAGATAGGGAATAATTACTTGTAGAGATACAGGGCCTATGACAAATTAATAATGGCTAATGACTCGATGCATCAATTTCCCAGAGAAATTTTCAAAGCAAGGTAACTTAAAATTCCTTTATATAAAAAGAGACAATTCTTACAAAATCTTTAATAGAGTAGATCTTCACAAGGCTCTGATACCAATATTTTTATGTCAACAGATGCTCCTTTCTATTATTACAATGAGTAGAAACCCGTGATAGGAGGTAGGGGCCGAATGGCTATGGATTCTATATTACTAAATACTCAACTATTACACACTGAGCTAATCTTTTTATATCAACAGATGCTCCTTTCTATTCCCACAATAAGTAGAAACCTATGGCAAGAGGTAGGGGATGAATGGCTATCGCTTCTATATTAATGAATACTCAAATATTACACACTTATATTTTACAATATTTGAACTGAGTTTTTAAATTTCAAGCTCCTACAAAAGGCAAGAGAAGAGCATATGCTTAGATCAATAGCAAACTTCTTAATCTCTAAGAGTTTTCTTTGATGCCTTATACTAAGTAGAGAGGTGTTATTTATAGAAATTGGAAGGTCCTACCTAGAATCTTTTCCAAGGTTGTGTCTGTCCCATCATGCTTTATAGCACAAAATTTGGCTACAGTGATATACTATTAGATGTGCTAGATGAGGACGTCTGGCTTGGTGGGTCTAACATTGCTTCTGATTCAATCATTAGATCATCTTAGCTAATGGGTTGAAAGAGACATCATAGCTAGAATGTACTCAAAAGATGCCAATGTTGGGGTCTAGATTCACATGCATGACAATGAGGATTGATATGGAAATAAGAATCCCATTCTAGCTATCGATGGATGATGGTATGTATAATGGTATTTTGATCATGATCTTCTTCTTCATGAATGTGATGTGGTCCATACCATGTAATCCATCTATAAAGATGATCATTATGCAATTATCTTATCTTAATATGCCAAGTCCACAAAGGATGTTTTACCAATTCAGTGAACTAATAAAATAACAATTCACTATTTAGTCGATCTATAGTGATAATGCATGTATGGTTATGGTGATCTGATTGAATAGAAGCTACAAATGACATATGTAGTTGTGAACTTAATACATAATAAATTAGTGTATAGCAAGGATGCAACCCTTCTCTGAGGATTTGTTCTTAGACAAGGATATTCAAAGAAGCAAATCCCTGGTTATAAATTCTAGTTAAGTTAAAACTAGGATAGGGTTGGTGCATTAAGGTTGCTGGTGGATTTCTGCAAAGCCAATCTACTATTACATTATCAGTGCCTTTTTTGTGCTCTATAGAGAAATTAAACTGATTGAAACATGCCTACCATCTAACATATTTACCACGGCCATCTTTTTTACCATGATCTTTTTCTCTAAAGGTCAAAAATCTAGTACAATCAATTTTTTCAATAAAATATGGTAGATGAAGAATTTTTAACATAAATTTCTCTAGAAATTTTTTCATAGAATAAATATCTTTATTAGAAGATATCTATTTTAAGACATTTGCACTGAAAACACCACTAGAAAACTCACACACAAACTCTTCCTTATAATATTTACAAACAAGCATTCCTCCCCATGCTATGTCAGAGGCATTAGTATAAACCAGGAATTGGTCAGATTTTGGGATGTGGAGTCTTAGAAGCAATGATATTTTAGTCTTTATTTTTTTAATAGTAGTTATATGTTCTTCCTTCTATTGAAATGCATTTTTCTTCTAGAGAAGTTCCTGATGTATGAACATATCTTCACCAAAATTAGGATAAAAGCTATTCAAATAATTTAACAATCCCAAAAATGCTTGAAGCTTTAGTTTGTCTATCCTCATAGGAAAACTAATGACCTTTTCTTTGATATGTGGCTGGACCTATAATTTTTAATCTTGGACAATCATTCCAAGAAAATTACATTCTATTTTATAAAGTTGGATCTTTGTATCTGACAGGACTACTCGTATATTTTATGCCATCTTAAATCATTTTAATAGATGGGAGTAATGATCAGAAAGAGAATTACTAAAAATTAATATATCATTTATATATAAATAGAGAAAATCTGAGATGCCTTTAATGAGTTGGTCCATATGGGTTTGGTAGAATGCTAGAGCATTCATAAGATCGAATGGCATCATAGTCCATTAAAAATGGCCAAAATGACAATTGAATGTTGTTCTCTCTTTATCAATTTCTTTGACCCTAATTTGATAAAACCCAGATTTACAATCAAATTGTAAGAAATATTTACATTTTGAATCTTTTACCAATAAATAGCTTTTATCTAGTATAAGATATGGATAAGGCTGGGTAATAACATTTAATGGTTGATAATTGATGACCATCCTCTTTTTTCCTCTCTTTTATTCTAAATGCTTGTTTACCATAAAGGCATAACAACAAAAAGGAGAGGTTGATTTTTATATAAAACCATTAGCCTCTAACTCTTTTATTTGAGCTTCCATATCATTATAATCCTATGCAAGAATTAGAATTTTCTTTCCAATTTTTATCTGTTTGCCTTCCATGATATTGATTTCAATTTTAGGCATAGAATTTCACCAAAAATGCCGAGGGTTGTTAAAATAGATAGTGGTTTTAATCTTCTTTCATATTTCTTGGATCTCTACAGGGATTATTTTTTTAGGGGTCTGAGTCGTTGAACTTGGGAATTATTCGGTGGCATATATCAGTTGAGGAATCCTGAGCCTTTCATTATCAATGATGAACATGACACTTTCAGGGGTAGAACAATAGAGAGAATATCAATCTATGAAGGCTCCACCTAAAAGGATATCTACATGTATTTTGATTAAAGCAAAAAAATAACATTATAATATTTTATTTTGGATTCAAAGGGGCTGCTGATGTTTATACATATTATAGACAAAACTATTCCCTTGAACATCTAAGCTTTTATAAGCAAGAGAGTCATCCAATTTCTTCTAGTCTTGGATGATCTAAGGTTTTGCAAAGGATAGTGAAGCACTTGTGTCCACTTGGGAATCTCATAGTTGTCCATTAATTTTGACAGTAATAAATTGGGCAAATTTCCCATTGATCAGATGTGTGAGATAATCTAGTTGTGGTATTTCTAGGGGGATATTTTTACATACCAGTTTTTGTCATGAGGGATCTTCGAGTGGAATTTGAAAGAATTCATCTTTAGCTTGTACTTCATATTCTTCTTCTTCAACTTGAAGATTGTTACATTCTCCTTATTGTGGGCAGTAATCTTGTTTAGAAAAGAAAATCATTAGCCTCATTTTCATCTTCATTTTCTTTAGAGGGTAGAAGAACATCCCATTGAGGCTCAATCTTAGGAGAATGTATTTATCTTGGGAGATCTTTGCTGGTAAACTTATTGCATACCCAAGAGTCACTGGGTTTAAAATAACTTTAGAATTTCAAAGTGGGATTGACATGCCTTTGCATTGTAGGAGACATTCTTGGCATGAATGGCTTCCTTCCTCTAGAGTTACTTCTTCCTCTATTGTAGCCTTTATTTCTTAGTCTAGAATCTCACTCTGGTACTTCATCATGATGGTGAGACCATCTTCCATAAGCTTCGAATGGAAGGCTGGAATAGTCATGAGATCTTGGCCATTACATGTTGGTGAGCAGTTGTTCCAAATCATCAGCTAATGATTTGAGAGCATCAACATCATCATCAAATTATTCAACAAAGAATTCATCTAGAATTGGTTCATAGATGTCATCTTTTTGGAAGAGATCTTCTTCTATGTCAATAACATCACACCACGCTGCTGCATTGGAGGAAAAAATAGCTTTGACAATAGGATTTTTTCAATGGCATTGCGGAGCAATACGACCAAGTTTTCGGTAGATATATTAAATAGGCAGTTTTGAAGGAGGATGAGGAGTACGGTGCTTATTCAAAAAGCAAAGATGAAATCCTATGTGTAATTACACAAAATGATTAACTAGTTCTAATATTTTATTAAGTATAAATCTAAGGTATTTGAAGTATTTTTATATAAGTGCCTTGAAGTATTGAAAATGATCAAAGACCTTAGATTTATACTTAATAAAATACACCCAAGTATACCTCAAAAAGTCATCGATGAAAGTAAGCGTGTATTTTGTCCTATTGAGTGAAGGTTTTGGAAATGAACTAATAATGTCATTGTGAACTAGTTCCAATATTTTTTCAACTTTATGTGATTTTAAATTATCATGCCTCTCCTCAAGATGTTTACCAAGTATGTAACCTTGGAAATATCCATTAGAAATCCTAAATTGTGGCAACCCTAAAACCATGATGACTAAGTTTCTCTAAGTATTGATAGTTGAAATGGATGAATCACTCATGCCATAATTTACTCATGCGATCTAAATGAGTGAGAAGTGAAGGGTTGATTAGGGAAAATGTGATAAATTATATAGTCATGATTGTTGATCTTCTTTCCCAAAGACAATAATGGAATCACTGTTTGCTTCTCTAATTACAATGAAATTCGGTGCGAATTCAAAGTTTTCTGAACCAATGTGATTATTCTAATAAATAAATAGGAGATGGTGGATAAAGAGGGAACAAATAGAAAATCATGAAATATCCCATCATTTACTTCAAAATATCCACTCCAACTAACTTGTATGGAAGTATCATCACCTAATAAGATGGAAGGCATATAATAAGGTTCCAATTATGATAACATGTCCTGTGATGAAGCCATTGATTTGAGGCACTAGAGTAAATGTTTAAAAAAATTTATAACAAAAAATATTTTGAAACTCAAGATAAGTTTTAGTCGAATGTATATGAAAATTATATAATAAAGGAAAAGGACCTATATTTCATTTGTATAAGATGAAAATGGATTCTAGTAATAGAACTAGGTAGTCTAAGACTACTAAGTGATATGTAATACACAACTGCAATGCACACTTAGCTAAATAATGATGTGTGAGAACATATTTATAGCTTGAAAAGAAATCCTACCCATAAAACATAATATATGGGAAATAAGATCATGGAATTTGATTCTAGTGCCCATGTATATACTATTAACAATGCAACATATTCTAATTTAGATAAAAAATAAGGATAAACATTTTTCCATTCTCAAATGTGGGTTAGTCTACATGTACACTAAATATTTCCAATGGTTTTCATAAGGACCTAATTTCACCATAATCCAATAAAATATAGATTTTCACTTATAACTCACCCATAATGATACACCTTTTGATGGTTCAACTCAAGTTTTGAGAAGTGTATCACTTAAGGTCCAATTTCAAATCTTTTCAAGATGCAATACTTTTTGATGTAGTTCCATTAAGCGTATGTGATTTTTTTATTGGGTATCCATATATTTTTGAAATAAATGAATAAAATTCAAAAAATGTTTTCATAAATGTTGGTAAACATGGATACTGCTACCTATAGTATTTTTTAAACTTTCACGTATAATTTATAATAAGTGTAAGAAGATAGTCATCTCAAAATATAAATTTGTACTCTTTATGGTGATAATTTAAAATAATAACATATTAATGACTCAATATCATACCAAACATTATTTAGAATAAACATTGCAGTTGAACCAATGATTGGAATTGCCCAAATTTTGGGATGTGGAGTTCTAGAAGCAATGATATTTTATTCTTTATTTTTTTAATAGTAGTTATATGTTCTTCCTTCTATTGAAATGCATTTTTATTCTAGAGAAGTTCCTGATGTATGAACCTATCTTCACCAAAATTAGGATAAAAGCTATTCAAATAATTTAACAATCCCAAAAATGCTTGAAGCTTTAGTTTGTCTATCCTCTTAGGAAAACTAATGACCTTTTCTTTAATATGTGGCTGGACCTATAATTTTGAATCTTGGATAATCATTTCAAGAAAATTACATTCTATTTTATAAAGTTGGATCTTTGTATCTGACAGGACTACTCGTATATTTTATGCCATCTTAAATCATTTTAATAGATGGGAGTAATGATCAGAAAGAGAATTACTAAAAATTAATATATCATTTATATATAAATAGAGAAAATCTGAGATGCCTTTAATGAGTTGGTCCATATGGGTTTGGTAGAATGCTAGAGCATTCATAAGATCGAATGGCATCATAGTCCATTAAAAATGGCCAAAAGGACAATTGAATGTTGTTTTCTCTTTATCAATTTCTTTGACCCTAATTTGATAAAACCCAGATTTACAATCAAATTGTAAGAAATATTTACATTTTGAAACTTTTACCAATAAATAGCTTTTATCTAGTATAAGATATGGATAAGGCTGGGTAATAACATTTAATTTTTGATAATTGATGACCATCCTCTTATTTCCTCTCTTTTATTGTAAATGCTTGTTTACCATAAAGGCATACCAAAAAAGAGGAGAGGTTGATTTTTATATAAAACCATTAGCCTCTAACTCTTTTATTTGAGCTTCCATATCATTATAATCCTATGCAAGAATTAGAATTTTCTTTCCAATTTTTATCTGTTTGCCTTCCATGATCTTGATTTCAATTTCAGGCATAGAATTTCACCAAAAATGCCGAGGGTTGTTAAAATAGATAGTGGTTTTAATCTTCTTTCCTATTTCTTGGATCTCTACAGGGATTATTTTTTTAGGGGTCTGAGTCGTTGAACTTGGGAATTATTCGGTGGCATATATCAGTTGAGGAATCCTGAGCCTTTCATTATCAATGATGAACATGACACTTTCAGGGGTAGAACAATAGAGAGAATATCAATCTATGAAGGCTCCACCTAAAAGGATATCTACATGTATTTTGATTAAAGCAAAAAAATAACATTAGAAGATTTTATTTTGGATTCAAAGGGGCTGCTGATGTTTATACATATTATAGACAAAACTATTCCCTTGAACATCTAAGCTTTTATAAGCAAGAGAGTCATCCAATTTCTTCTAGTCTTGGATGATCTAAGGTTTTGCAAAGGATAGTGAAGCACTTGTGTCCACTTGGGAATCTCATAGTTGTCCATTAATTTTGACAGTAATAAATTAGGCAAATTTCCCATTGATCAGATGTGTGAGATAATCTAGTTGTGGTATTTCTAGGGGGATATTTTTACATACTAGTTTTTGTCATGAGGGATCTTGGAGTGGAATTTGAAAGAATTCATCTTTAGCTTGTACTTCATATTCTTCTTCTTCATCTTGAAGATTGCTACATTCTCCTTATTGTGGGCAGTAATCTTGTTCAGAAAAGAAAATCATCTGCCTCATTTTCATCTTCATTTTCTTTAGAGGGTAGAAGAACATCCCATTGAGGCTCAATCTTAGCAGAATGTATTTATCTTGGGAGATCTTTTCTGGTAAACTTATTACATACCCAAGAGTCACTGGGTTTAAAATAACTTTAGAATTTCAAAGTGGGATTGACATACCTTTGCATTGTAGGAGACATTCTTGGCATGAATGGCTTCCTTCCTCTGGAGTTACTTCTTCCTCTATTGTAGCCTTTATTTCTTAGTCTAGAATCTCACTCTGGTACTTCATCATGATGGTGAGACCATCTTCCATAAGCTTTGAATGGAAGGCTGGAATAGTCATGAGATCTTGGCCATTACATGTTGGTGAGCAGTTGTTCCAAATCATCAGCTAATGATTTGAGAGCATCAACATCATCATCAAATTATTCAACAAAGAATTCATCTAGAATTGGTTCATAGATGCCATCTTTTTGGAAGAGATCTTCTTCTATGTCAATAACATCCCACCACGCTGCTGCATTGGAGGAAAAAATAGCTTTGACAATAGGATTTTTGCAATGGCATTGCGGAGCAATACGACCAAGTTTACGGTAGATATATTAAATAGGCAGTTTTAAAGGAGGATGAGGAGTACGGTGCTTATTCAAAAAGCAAAGATGAAATCCTATGTGTAATTACACAAAATGATTAACTAGTTCTAATATTTTATTAAGTATAAATCTAAGGTATTTGAAGTATTTTTATATAAGTGCCTTGAAGTATTGAAAATGATCAAAGACCTTAGATTTATACTTAATAAAATACACCCAAGTATACCTCAAAAAGTCATCGATGAAAGTAAGCGTGTATTTTGTCGTATTGAGTGAAGGTTTTGGAAATGAACTAATAATGTCATTGTGAACTAGTTCCAATATTTTCTCAACTTTATGTGATTTTAAATTATCATGCCTCTCCTTAAGATGTTTACCAAGTATGTAACCTTGGAAATATCCATTAGAAAACCTAAATTGTGGCAACCCTAAAACCATGATGACTAAGTTGCTCTAAGTATTGATAGTTGAAATGGATGAATCACTCATGCCATAATTTACTCATGTGATCTAAATGAGTGAGAAGTGAAGGGTTGATTAGGGAAAATGTGATAAATTATACAGTCATGATTGTTGATCTTCTTTCCCAAAGACAATAATGGAATCACTGTTTGCTTCTCTAATTACAATGAAATTGGGTGTGAATTCAAAGTTTTCTGAACCAATGTGATTATTCTAATAAATAAATAGGAGATGGCAGATAAAGAGGGAACAAATAGAAAATCATGAAATATCCCATCATTTACTTCAAAATATCCACTCCAACTAACTTGTATGGAAGTATCATCACCTAATAAGATGGAAGGCATATAATAAGGCTCCAAAGATGATAACATGTCCTGTGATGAAGCCATTGATTTGAGGCACTAGAGTAAATGTTTAAAAAAAATTATAACAAAAAATATTTTGAAACTCAAGATAAGTTTTAGTCGAATGTATATGTAAATCATATAATAAAGGAAAAGGACCTATATTTCATTTGTATAAGATGAAAATGGATTCTAGTAATAGAACTAGGTAGTCTAAGACTACTAAGTGATATGTAATACACAACTACAATGCACACTTAGCTAAATAATGATGTGTGAGAACATATTTATAGCTTGAAAAGAAATCCTACCCATAAAACATAATATATGGGAAATAAGATCATGGAATTTGATTCTAGTACCCATGTATATACTATTAACAATGCAACATATTCTAATTTAGATAAAAAATAAGCATAAACATTTTTCCATTCTCAAATGTGGGTTAGTCTACATGTGCACTAAATATTTCCAATGGTTTTCATAAGGACCTAATTTCACCATAATCCAATAAAATATAGATTTTCACTTATAACTCACCCATAATGATACACCTTTTGATGGTTTAACTCAAGTTTTGAGAAGTGTATCACTTAAGGTCCACTTTCAAGCCTTTTCAAGATGCAATACTTTTTGATGTAGTTCCATTAAGCGTATGTGATTTTTTTATTGGGTATCCATATATTTTTGAAATAAATGAATAAAATTCAAAAAATGTTTTCATAAATGTTGGTAAACATGGATACTGCTACCTATAGTATTTTTTAAACTTTCACGTATAAATTATAATAAGTGTAAGAAGATAGTCATCTCAAAATATAAATTTTTACTCTTTATGGTGATAATTTAACATAATAACATATTAATGACTCAATATCATACCAAACATTATTTAGAATAAACATTGCTGTTGAACCAATGATTGGAAGAGTGCAACTAAATTGTCACATCACCACTAGATTACCAAAGCATTGCATGAAAAACCATAGTATTTATCTAATTCCAATACTAATTATACTCAATACCTCTCTATACCACAAATCATCCATCAAGAATGATGAAATAAAAAGATAAATCCATAAATTATTAGATAAAGGGCACACTAAGCTAAACTCTGCATCTTGAGGCAATCTTATTTTTCTCATGTCAAATAAAGATATCATATTGAGGTTTTTCATAAATTACATATCTCCTAATAAGATCCATGTTAATGATTCATACTCTCTTCTCAGTATAAAGGTTATTTTGGGTTAGCTCAATTAAATTATGTTATTTAAAATTTTTTATCTATTGAACCCTTATACATTTATAATATAAATTTTAAATCCAAATAATTTTTAATGAGTGGTTGATTAATCCCTTTGATTTAACTGATGCACCCATTAAATTCATGTAGATGATGAATGACATATTATTTTAATCAAAAAATTCAAGGATCATTTTTTTGATAATAAAAAATGCTCAACACTTTATATTAGTATAATTTTTTTCTTGACATAAAAAGTTGTTCTTTCTCCCATATAGGAAATTTAGTATCTCTAATATTTTTTTGATAGACAAAGAATTGATATAAACCCAACTAAGATATCAAACATTTATAAATTCCATATACCTAATATTCAAGTATATTTTTGACTTTTGGGGGTTATTAAATTTTTTATAATGAGTTTTTTATTACATTCTCACTTATCACTAAGACATAAAATTAAGTTACCAAAGGTGGTGCTAAAGAAAATTTCACCTAATTAATTGAAAAATAAAAATAATTCAAGGAAAATAAATGAAAACCATGTTTCATTAAAATTATCAATTTAATTTATCTTCAAAAACTATTTTAGATAGATACTAATGCATCTAAATATGCATTTAGATAAATCTTTACTCAATTCAGTCACATAATTTACTACCCCAAAAAAATCACTATGACAATTGATAAGGTATATTACATGCAATTGAGAGATTTATGTCATTGGTCAAGCATACAAGTAATGTAAAAATTATATATTTATAAAGGATATTATCATGAATATGGATAAATTTTTTTATATTTTATTCATACTCATGACAAATTACTATAGATATTAAAACCTTATTCTATATGACATACTAGTCTTATACACTTGATAAATACCAATCATGGCTCAATGTTTTAGTTTATGTCATTTCTGCTATAAAAAATGCAAGGCCATATCACTATGCCTAACTAATTATCTTATAGTATAACCATAAAATTATGATTACCTATATCACTAAAACCTCCATTTTACATAAAACCTAATTTATATACTGTAAAACTAGTTATAGATCTTTAACAACTTTTCACCCTACTAGACACTAACATCTTTATTAGGACACTAGTGTCGATGTTAGTGTCCCTACCTTCCAAATGATTAAATAAGAAATCAATAAAAATTAATGGGCCAATATATCCACATTATTTAACCATCTCATGAGATTATTTCAAAAGGTGTGGTATAAATACAAATCAAAAGTCATTCAATATGGATATAAGACATATCTAGCAAGAACCTCTCAAGCTCACTCTACACTATTGAGAATCACTTAAACAGTTTAACTATACTTCCCTATTCTTCTGTATTTATAAATTAATTATATGATCAATATTATTATAGTTCTAAAGTATTTAAAGAGTAACCCATGATCAATACTTATAAAGTTACAAGCTAGATCAATATACGCACTTGCATATAGCTTATTACACAATTGTTCACACACAAGCCCATATAAGGGGGAGATATACATCAATTTGAGGACATATTTAGAATATATGGATATGTAAGCAAAAATAATTTATAGATGAGTATTTGAGGCCAATCAACTTCACTTATGCCTAGTAATCCCTATTTTACAAGGTGACATGCCAAATTAGAGGACCTAGTTTTTTGAGTAAAAGATTAATTCTAAAAACCTGTACACATGATAAAAAAATTTAATATAAAAATAAATAATGAACCATAAAAAGAAAATTTGGTTTTCATATAAAATAATATATATATTTAGATGAATAGAAGCATCAAAAACTAGGATAGAAGCATCAATAATATAGTCTAGATCTTGATAGTATTATTAAGGACGACAGTGAGAAAATTTACATAAACTAATGAATCAAGGAAGAACATCAATCTATATCCTTATGCACCTATATCTATCATATATACCTATGCATCATTAAATAATCTAAGCATTGTTTCTCCTTCATATTGAAATTTTTAGAATATTATTTGCAGTTCTAATTTTCTATATTTAACATATTATCAAATTCAACATATTTATCAAAATATTATCAATATGAATTAATTTAATTCACCTAATTTATAATATCTTATTCCAATTAAACTAGGCTATTCCCCCTACTCTTAATTCCAAAAAGGGTTAAATATTTGTTGAACTTGACCTATATTAGTCTTCTTATGTAACCCTAACTTGCTCTAGGGTTTTCAACTCTCTAGGGTTTCAAAATTAATTATGGTTTCTTTATCATGCTAGATTATTTGTTAAAAGTTGTATTTTTTTCTTTTTTTAATCTCATATTAATCATTGGAACATTTAAAATGGATAAAAATAAGCCTCTTACTCATCCTAAATCTAATTAGGGTGATAGATGATTTACTTCTAACCATGTCCATACTATCACTACTCCAAAGGGTGAGGTAGACCATCCTATAATACCAAATGAATGTAACCAAAACATCCTTATTTAACCCCCTCTACCTCCCACATATCCTCTAAATATTATATGTATGCATATTAAATATAAAGTACCTAGGGTTTGTGCTTGTGAATGTCTCAAGGATAAAATCATCCTTATGAGAAAATTAATGGAAGAGTTACAAAAGAAAAAATAGTATTTCAGTTTAAAGATCATATCATTGGTAAATCATATTACATATACACATAATCCAGAATGTTCTATTGTTAATCTTGAATTTTAATCTTCATCTAGCAATGTTGTGTCTAACAAGGATTCATATCAAAATAAAAATCTAAAAGAGAATTAATTTATAATTAGTGGTTCAAAAAATATGAAAAAGGATTTTAAGAGTTCAAGTGAGATTCTAAGGGAAATGCTTAGAAACAATTTGATAAAACTACCTTCTCTACATCCTATAAGGAGATAAACATAATATTGTGCATATCATAGAATGCATAGACATTATACATATTATTGTTTGTATCTGAATATGAAAATTAAAATTAAAATTGATAGTGGTGATCCTATAATAGATACATCAATCAATAAATCCACTCACTTTATCAATGCATCTTCTAGAACATAAGTGGAAAAATAAAAAGTATGAGCATAAAAGGCTAATTCAGAGAAAAAATTATTGAAAATTAAAAAATAGAACAAGAAAGGATTCAAAAGGCATAATCAGAGAAATAAAATACTTAAACAACAAATCTAGAGCAAAAAATGGTACACAAAGGATAAAATAAAAAGGAACAATTACAAAATAAATATATTACGAAGGCACTATTATAAAAAAAAATGGTAAATCAAATTAAGGTAATTAAAAAATCATGCTTACATCATGATTTATAATAAAAGAGGTCAAAAAGCAAGAAACACTTGAAAAAGCTAAAGTTTCAAATATGGTTGCAAAGGGGGAAATTACTTGTCTTTCATCATATCAAGACCCTTTTGTTATCATTGCTCACATCAATGGCAAGTAATTTATAGATTTCAAGGTTATGGATAATCAAGATAATGTTTTTTATTCCATTTATTACCTCTCTTGAAAATAAGTAGCAACACTTAGATCAAAATAGTGTATCTACAACATGTATGGGATGAATCAAGTTAAGAGTTTTTTTAATTCAAAATAATGTTCTCTTAATTTTCATATTATTTATAATCAAAGTGATTACAATGTTGTCCTTGTAAAATCATGGTTACACTTAATAGGACCAATGATTGATTAAAAAAATTGGTTGCATATCATTTGATCACAATGGTAAGGTCTCATCCTTTTCCAAATAAGGAGCATATTTAGAGAAAAATAAATAAAAAATAAAGCATGCATTTAGTTATTATATAAAAAATACAAGTGCTAACGTATCAGTAGAGGCACACGCACGCACGTGCATGTGCGCGCACACACACACACACACATAATAAAAAGGGCATATCTCAAGTTCGAGTACAACCTAATAAGTTAGTCCTTTCCTATGATCATTATGGTTATGTAAAAGATGATTGGAATGACACAACTAACTTTCAAGATGAATATGGAAATATAATTGAGGGTTATGACATACATGATACAAGGCCTACATAGAGGCATCCCCTTGATGATCTCTTTGGATTAAAGTATAGTTTTTCCTTATACATAAATTATTTGATTATCATTTAAAATATGAAAAAACTAAATAAATAATAAATAATCAATACAATATAAAAACATTCAAATAAAAAAATATTTAGCATACAGATGTTTATGATTTTTGAGATAGATTATCATTTAATTTATATACACATATGTTTCATAGGCACTTGAGTGTAATACATGCATACACTAGATACATGATACATGATCATACAAGTTTTGAACCTTTCCTCTACCTGCAAGATACACTATGTATATTGATAATATTTTTAACTTTTATTGATTACTGACACTTCATATCTTGTAAGAACTTGTTGAGTCTCAATTTATCTGAGTGAATGCCTTAAGGGGTGTACTAGGAAAGGGGTGGGTAGACCATCAATGCTTCATAATATTGTCATTCTTTTTTCCACTTGTCATTTATACTTTAGCCTCCTAACACCATTGAACCCAAGCTTATTATTCTTAGTTCTACCTATTCCTATCAGTTGTTATGTTTTATACTTCATTTCATGCATTTCAACCTTTTGAACTATCATTTGTGCTAGGTTGACTAGGTTGACCTAGCACAATTTAGGGACTTTTTTCTCTCTTTTGGTTTGTTGGCATCTTGGCCAACCGAGCACAATCCTAGAGAGTTAGCCCTAAAAATGTGCTAGTTCGACTAGGTCAGCCTAGCACAACTAACATTCCTAAAATATTTTAGGGTAAGATACTACCATATATACAAGGTCATTCCTTACCATTTCATAAAATTGAAGAAGTGAAAATGAACATCTACCTATTGACCATTCTACTTGGGGAATAAAGCTTTAGGGCTCAATAATTTCTTTGGAGCTCTGATGTCATCTTATGGATAAGTCTTTTGGATGCTTGGATAGGTTGTGTAGCCTAGATCTAATTTATCTTTGTTATACTTACATACCATGACAATATATTATAAAGCACCTTGGCCAAGGAGGAGATTGAGGCTCAACAGATTCATCTTCAAAGATAAATATTCATAATTATATTCCTTTCTTGTTATTAGACTAGTGAAATATTAAATCATAAGACTTTTTTAGGATTTTTATGTGATTAGGTTAGAATATAAGATTTGGAACCCTATCTTACATGGTGTGTTATGACAAGTGATCCCCTAATTAGGTCAAATATATTCTTGCATTGGTCATTCTCTCACTTAATAATTGTATGCTCCCCAATCATAAGTGTAGGTGTGCTCTATCCTATCCGATCCAAGATTGATTTATGGACATGATGAATTTCTAATTACATACATTTTAGTGAACCTAACATGAATCAATTCTTTGTAGCATTTACTTCATTTCTATTCATCATTATTTTTATCATATCTTTATTATGTTAGACCAACCCTATCAACCTAGTTGTTTATCTCTATTCACATGTTTGTAAGAATAGGTAACTGGCTCAACTTGCTCGACCTAGTATAAGTTTCAAAACTTGATTTTTTTTTTGTTCAGAAAACTAGATCAAACAACTTAACCCAGTGCAAGTTTTTTAGATTTACAGACTTCCTATTTAGCCTACTAGGTCAACTAGGTAGACCTAGTGCATTTTAAGTACTTTTTCAATAAGCTCTTATATTACTTATTAACCAGCTCAACCCAATATGTAGGTTTCTGATGGTTTTATCTAAGGTTATTAATTAATAATCTTCTCCTTTTTCATCTCTAAACCATTTAGGTTAGTTTCTATTCCTTTGTACCTTTTTACTATTGTACTTTCCTTTAATAGTTTGCAGTCTTTAAAATTTCTCTTGTATAGTCAACTAGGTTGACCATATGGACCTAGTTATGTGTTCTATGTTTTCTAAAATAACTAGGTCAAACTAACCAATCTAGTTCAGTTTCAGACTTTGTTTCCATAGTATAAGTTCAACCCTATTTTGTATGATTATTTATATTTTTTCTTAACTATACCTTGTTTTAAAGTTGGAATAAACCATATATGTTAATCACATCTTTTTTTTCAATTGTTTGCATACTTAGAATAGTTCACATAATCTAATTAGGAGATTTTCAATCACTCACTTAGTTTTACTATTACTATTCTTTTGCACACATAGCCAAACTACATAAACATCAATAAGAATTTCAACATTTGACTACCCAGGTCAACCTACTTAGATTTACTCACTAAGGGGAAAGTAAAGTTAATGCTCTAGTCAAGTATAAAGCATGGTTAATGATATATTTTAGCTAAAAACTCATTACCTTTATTACTGTGGTGTGTAAAGTGAGGGGGTAGGCCCCAATACCAAGCTTGTATCATTACTACTACAGTCCCTTTCATCTTAAACTTACCTAAAACTATCCATAGATTACTATCTAGTACCTTCCTTTAGCTAATCTCCCTTTACACTTAAAATCATTTTTAATAATCTAATCAACATTCTAGGTTGACAAAGTAGCTAGATTTTCTTTCAAGTTGTCCACTTGCTTTTTGATCAATTATGTGTGCAAAAGATTGTGTTAGCTATTGTTAGTTTAATATTTTGCTTTATGTGCATCAATTGAATTGGGAAGCATCAATTCAATTGAATTTTTGTTTCCCTTTCAGTACTTACTACTTTCTTACATTACTTGAAATTATTTTTATTTAATTCATATCTTGTTATCAACTTTCTTTTCTTCCCTGTTTGCTATACTAGGTCAACCCTATCAACCTAGTATCTTTTTCAGCCCTTGTACACTATGCTAGATCAAAATGGTCAACCTAATATTATTTAAATCATCTTTACCTCTTTTTTCCATTCATTATTCACTAAATTTGGTCAATATTATAGACCATGTATAGTTTTACAATACCTATTTTGCACCAGGTCGACCAGGATGACCTAGTACTATTATCAACCATTATCTAATTATTTACTTTCTCATCTTGTCTCTTTTTTCCTTTCATCATGGACTTTATGTTTGGTGAAAATAATGAATTTTAGTTAACAAACATGATGGAATTTACCAATCCTAATAGTGTCTCCCATAGACAAAGTAGGGCTCCTTTCATGAATGTTAGTAATGTTCATATTACAACCTACATGATGAACTATGGGACCCCTCCTCATACCCTTTTGTATTAAAACCCTCCTCTTCTCTTATAAGATCAGCTTGAGTTAGAGTATACTCTTTAAATGCTTTTCTTTAACAAAAAATTCCCTCAAAATAGAGTGAAGGATCCTTTCACAATCTATAACCTCATGATTAACTATCAAGTTGAAGAGCCTCACTCTCCTACTCCCACTTTCTCAATTAGATTTGGTGATACCAATTTCTTTGCTTCTCAACCTCTTCCATTAATCTTGACTCCTTATGCCATGACATCTTCTTCTTTAACTTATTCCACCTCTATGCCTTGTATCTCAGCTAACATGGCAAGTTATAGATCTAGTGGGCCTCTCATAAGATCCAGTATCCTTAATCCTTCCACTAGTTCATCATTTTCTAACCAAAGCACTCATTATTTTGGTGTTTCTTCCTATCAACCATTTATTAATCCATCTTTTTCTTCACAAGAAATTTTTGCCACTAATACCTCAAATTCTCATAGCTCTTCTCAAGCTCATATCAACACTAATAGTAGTACCCAAGCCACTAACACGAACACAAACACCAATACTACTTCTTCTAATAATACTAATAAAACTCATAAACTATTATTGAAAACTCTCAATAAAATGAACACATTTCAAGCTCATAATACCAATTCAATGATGTGAATGCAAAATCACCTTCTTAATCTTCAATCCAATCCTCAACCAATGAATTAGGGCACACATAACCAAAGTGTTCCTCCTCATCCTCTTTGATATTCTCAAGGTAATCTCATTTATCAAACTCCATTAGTCAAAAAAGTCATCAAGCATTTACAAAATGAACCTCTTACCACCCAAATTGCTAACATTGACATTGAAGGTATAATACCTATAATTTATTACAATGGATCAACTGATCCTACCCTTCACCTCAAAACATTTGGAAATCTTTACAAGGATTGGGTCAAGTTAAATACATTTATCGCTACCAAAATCTTAGCCAAAATCCTCATAGGTGATGCCTTAGATTGGTACAATCAACTTAGAACACACTCTATCACTAGTTTGGAGGATGTAGTAAATGCTTTAGTTCAAGAATTTCAAACTAGTGATCTTAATGAGAACACTTTGGCCCATTTCATCAATTACAAAAAAAAAGCAAAAAAAAAAACTACTCAAGCCTTTATTAAGTGATGGAAGACTTTATCAAATAAATGTAAACATAACATGGTGGATGACAATCTCTTTCATCTCTTTACAAATTCTTTATTCCTTAAATTACAATATTGAGTCTGTACCCTTTCTCCACATACCTTGGAGGAAGCTATCAATCAATCCAAAAGAAAATATTTCCTCATGAATCAATTCAAGTTTCCCCAGCCTTATACGGCCCCTCACCTATTATTAAAGAACAAAAATTACACTATTACCAATGGTGGTGTGACTGAATCATATAACACCATTCACAATGTTCAAGTTATCATTCTTACCCCTTATTTGTATCTATTTCCTTCTCAACAATATACTAATCCTCAATTCTCAACAAACAACATTAATGTCCATAAGCCTTTATCCTTGGTTGAATTGATTAAATGTCTACCTAAGCCTCTTCCTTGAGAGTTTGACCCTACTCAACCTATGAAATCATGGTATGATCCTAATAAAATTTTTTTAGTTTTAGCTAGTTGGGGTCACTCTTATGAGGCTTGTAGAAATCTCTGCAATTTATCCATGGAATTTCTTCTTGGCCAAAATTTTGATCATGATTCCATTATTTTTAAGTGTTAACAAGATTATGATATTGCATTCAAATAATATAAGTCACATGATAAAAATCAAGTCTTAAATCAAGAAAAATCTCATTTAGCTATCTATAAATACCCATTATCTAATCATCAATCAATCTAAGAAGGTCAAGATAAGCCCACCTCTTCCACCAATAATGTATAAAGTCTTTTTAAACCAAATTCTAAAGAAAATGTGGTTAACATGACTAATATGTGAAGAGTGGTAGCTTTCATTGATTCACAACCTATCTATGCTCCTCCTTCCTATAAGACATATCATGTTATTTAGGATTCTTCTCCAACTCATTTAAATGAGTTAGGGAAATAATATATTACTTATTTTGATGATCTAATTTATGATTCTCCCTTAGATGACACATCTCATATTATTTCTACTTCTCTCCAATCATCTTCCAATACTAATAACAATCCAATTTTTACTACTAATAATAATCAAATTTATACTAACACTTTTTCTTTTAAATTTCAAGATCAATCTAAACCAACTACTTCTTCATCACGAAATGATTTAAAACCTTCTTCTCAACCTTCTCATTCTTATCAAAACAAATTTCAATGCTCTTCAGATCCATTTTCTGAAGACCTTATTAATCATTACACACCTATATCTAACTATATCCTTATGGGTTATGATGAGTGGGATCTTATTGCAAAAATTAGTAATCTTCCATCCCAAATACATTTTCTTGAACTCATGAGGACATCTCCACATCATATAAACTACCTCATGCAACTCTTATTCAAAATGAATATCCCTCACCCTCCTCTAGTAGGATGGGAGGCTACTTTATCTAGATATGAGGATAGTACCTTACAATAATGTGAAGAGGTGTCCATTAATGTTGATGAAACTATAGACACTTCTCTTTATTTATGATTTCCTATCGCATCTATGATTTTAGATGAGATTATGCTTTTTGTAGATGATCCTCCATTATTTATTAGCATCCAAATAGGTGATAGACAAGTTAAGCAAGCCTTGATCGATGAGGGTTATGGAACCTATGTTAATTACCTTTATTTCATTAAGACTCTTGGGTATTATGAATGTAATCTCAAGTCTACATGTAGCACATGCCAAGGATATGATAGAATGCAAATGCCTCCCTTAGGGTGTATGTGGCTTCCCATTACCATCCCACCTATCATTGTTCATGTGAAGGTGATGATCTTTAACTTTCCACTTTTGTATAACATCTTTCTTGGTAGGCTATGGACTCATCATATGTGAGATATTGCATCTTCTACTTGCCAATGCATAAAATTTCCTCATAGTGGAGCCATTTATAGGATTCAAAGAGACACTAACCCTTGGAATTTCAAACAATTCCAAGATTGTGGTGTCTTTAGTATTCCTAATCTTGAAACTTTGCCTAATGTCCCATTCTATGAGCATCCTAAGCTCATTGGTAACATTCCTCCCAACCTTTTAGACTTTGATTATGATGAGCCTGATGATATTAACTTAAATATAAAAACATCCAATCTCTCATCTAATCTCATCTTGCAGCGTCCTACTCCTTAGAACCTCACTCTCACAAACCTCCTTATGATGACATTCTCTTAGTCTTGACCAAGACTAGGAACTCTCTTCACTAAGCATCCTTTGATGACAAGGTCATCCTGACCTATTTCATTGATCTTCATCTCTAGATCATGATGATGGATATTATTTAGTTGATCCTCTTTTATGCAACCTTCTCTAGGCCCATGATGTTGAGATTATTCATTACTGATCTTATTTACTTGATTCTTTTTGTACATCTTACAATTATCTTTCATTTTTAGTTCCTGATTCTTGTATTTTTCCTCTTTATCATAGGGTAGAGATGGTGCCGATACCTCTAGTTTTTAAGGATCCACTTAGGACCATGCTCTTGGATCATGATATGATTTGACCTTATCACTTTACCACACCTATGGTAGTCTTCCTTAGACCTTCTATAAATATTTCCCCTACTTTAGTAGGGCTAGCTATAGTTAAGCCCATTCCTTTTTCCACTCTAGTTAAACCTATTTCCTCTCCTATTATTATTGAGCCTATTACTACTTCTCATCTTAGTGCTCCTCCTATTGAGCCTAGTTCCACTCCTTCCCCATTATCACCCTCCCTTGATGATGGTTTGATTCCCCTACCTAAGATGGATCCTTTTCCCACTAAATGGGTTGATGAGTCCTCTTCAACTACTTTCACTCCTATTTCACCTCCTTCCATGAGTGCTCTTAAAACCACTCACAAGCATATCTATTACCTTAATAGGATAGATAATAAATCTTCCACCCATTGTTGTAAGTTAAAACAATATCTAGATAGCTTTCATCCTTCTTCCTCATCATCAATCAAAGCCATACCTCCCCCAAATGTACTTCCTAAATATTTACCTAAGTATAGTGAGGTATATTATCTATGGCACCTATGTGGCATGCATCACACTAATCATTGTTGCATTCTTTAACATCTTAAAATTTTCTTTATAGCCATCCCTGGATCTTCTACCATTCATCCCATAGGTCATTCTCATAAGAAGCCTCCTCCTTCTTCTTCCATGGTTCCACCTCTAGTGGTTCAATCACCTCTTGTGGTCCCTTCACCACCTTATATACCTCCACCTATGATTAATTCACCTATGGATCCTTCTCCAACCACGATTCCTTCACTTGTGGATCCTTCATCTATGATTCCTTCTTCTCCTATAGACCCTATTTCTATGCATTCTCCTAAATAGCCTTTGCCTAACTTTCATCCTCAACATGATCCTTTGAGAATTCCTAATTTTTTAGTTGAAGAGATTATAAAAGAAGTGTTTTCTTAGTATTCACTAAACATTGATGAGACCTTATCAACAATTTTATTACAACTTCATAGAGACTTGTTTGATGTATTGGATAATGTGTGTGAATAGATTTACTAGTATTTATGAACACGTGCATGGTTCTTTCTCATTTGTATTTGGATTGGACATGTGCTCTAATCTTATTTATTTTTTATTATATCATTAAGCACTATGTAAATTTTTTTCTTATCTTATATCATATTTCTCCTTGTTGTGCTATAGTTAGCTTATGTTATCATTTTACATTTCACATATACTTGTATTTTCCTTATCATTACTTTCTTTTCCTTTAGAGTTTTTCTCAAAACTCTTCCCTTGTATCTTCATGATTGTTTGCTTTCTTATCTTTATTTTTCATAGGTAATTTTCATGGTGACTTGGTTATATTTACCCTCTCCCCTTTGGTAAATATCTCCTATTACCATGTGATCAATTAACAAGCAATCTTTCTCATTATTATTTCTTTTCACCAGCCCTCCATTGAATATTACTTTACCCTTCTTCCTTTTTCTAAAAAAAAACATATACATAGTTGAGATTCGAGATCACATGCTCAGTTCACTATGAAGCCTAAGTGTTCTAGTCACTCTTTTGTCTTGGGTTACTTAGCTTCCTTTAGCCTTAGCCTACAGCTCATTCATGTGTATCACTATATCTCTCATGATTGGTCATTACAAATCTATATGGAAGAGGACTATTAAAAAAGCCTTAAAATTAAATTTAAAGCCAAATCATTTAAACAAAAGGAAATGATATCAAAAGGTAACAATATTGAATATTTTTAAAAGTTTAATCACACTAAAAGACATGATTCAAAGCACATATCCTTCTTCTATTCAAAGATCAAATTCCATAGTTGTCCTTATGGTAGAGTCAAGGTCCCTTGGGGTGTGGTAGGCCAATAGATTAGAAGAGGAGAATAAAAAAAATCTTTTAGTGCTACTTACTTTCTCACATAAGTACCTGATCTTTGTAGTAGATCGACGACTCTATAAGGGGTCCTGAGGAATAGGGAACACATTGTGGAAAGGTAGGTCCATTTTAATTTTTCCTTATAATAATCTACCATCATGAGTTGATCTTAGTAGCACATCTATTTTTCTAGAAAGCTTTATGTCTATATCAAGAGGGTTTCCTTTGTACACAAATGACCACTAGTCACTTAGTGCCTTTTCATATCCTTAGTATGACTCTTACCTCCTAAGGTATTCTCATAAAATGCCTAAGAATTTATTCTTAAACTCCATTTTTCATTCCTTTTCTTTCATAGTTCCTTTTGGGAAATATTGTTTTGCTTACTGATCACTCCCCATGGGATTTAATTTATGATTTGCTTTGTAAGACCATAGATAAGACCTGAAATCCTTCACAAATTACCATCTTTTTCATCCTATTACACACATCCTTGATTTACCATTCCTTATCCTTCTACTTACTGATCTTGATCTGGTTCCCCTTGGGTTTTTCTTTTGTTATTTGTAGTGTAAGACCATGGATAGGACCCGACCCTCCTCACAAAATTTCTCCAATAAACAAGTCACCATCCAAAATTACATGTGTCAAATATGAGATAAGATTCGATAGATTATGAGGTTACACGTCATTGACATGTTTCCCATCTTTATATTTAGTATGTCTTATGCTTACTTGATTTTTATTTCATCTTTCATCTTCTTATTTTCTAAGTGCATGTAAGATTATATCCATTTCTTGAATTTCTCATACTTCCTAACTTGAATTAGTATGATAAATTTAAGACCAAATTTTTGGTAATTTTTTTTTTGTTTTATACTTCCCATCATGAATAGTATAATTGATTAAATTAATTTTGATTTGTTTTTGTTACCATTTGTGTCCTTTTATGTACTTTCCATTTTATTACATTTTTTCCATACTTCCCCACATGATATTTAGTATGATTTTACTTTTTTAATTTAGTGCAAAAATATGTTACAATGGTTTAAAAACAAATCCTCTATTACCATCTTGTTTTCCATTTTATTGGATTTTTATACTTAGTCATTTTTTGTTATTACACATTCCCCAACTCAAAATAGTGTGTAGTACATTTCTTTGTGTGATTATATTTTTCCAATTCCTTTTTTGCCTATTTATTTTTTACCATGCATGTGTACTCCATAATGATAGAAAAGAAACCACACCACATATATTTCCTATAACATATACAACAAAGCTAGATATATGTGATAGAAATAAATATATCCAAAAGCATCCATAAACACAACCATCATAAAGACAACATACACAATCAACACCAATAATTCAAAAATGATACATTATATATATATATATATATATATATATATATATATATATATATATATATATATATATATATATATATATATATATATATATATATATATATATATACACCATGAGTTTGATACAACATATACAACCATATACAAAGCATCAACACTAGGGTTGGGCTCCACCCTATCTATCTCATGACCTAGCCACCCTACCTATTGAGGCTTCAATATGACTCCTATAAATGATACATTATAATGAGGTAGTATAAGATCTCAATCCCTCTACCTGTCCCTATAGGCATGCTATCTACACCAACTTACACTAGGTTGTTGTATGTGCCTATGTTAGTTGAGTTTGCATCACCGTATATGCCTACATCATCTATGTCACTATCTCTATATGCACATCTCTCTCATCTACCAAGGCTTACCAATCCTATCTCTCACCTACACCCATTTATATTGGTGGATACATCCTCTCTCTCTGCACCTATATCTACCTCACTGTCTTGCCAGCTAACCTAAACCAACTCACTTGAGCTAGGGCAGATGGTACACTCAAATCCTCTAGTGTCATGGGGTCATATGGATACAAAGTCTCATATAGGATGTCATAGAGTAATCCCCTCACCAAGGACCCCCATCTCTCCTCTTCACCCTTAGGTACGCCTAAAAAATCAAACTAGATGGATACTAGATGACTGTCATATCTTATAATATCTATCTATATCTCTCTACTACCAAATAAAAACCTAAGAAATAATTCAACCATATTCATACCTATCTATGTTTTTGATCTTATGATATCATCATCTATAAAATTTCCTAACATAGTCTCCCCATCTATGCAACCTCCTAGTACCTCCTCAGTAAGTCACCTCCTTAGCTCAAACCTGGTTGTCATGGCTCATGCCCATCTCAGCCTCCATTTGAGTAGTCTCTCTATCATCTCCTTTGGCTCATCTATAGGAACATTTGGAATGTTTATAGTGTCCACTCTCTCCTATCTCCATCACCACTATGTCCTTGATGGCCACTATTAATATCATTATGGGGTTGGTAGTGGTACATCTAGTATCTCTTCCTCCTATATCTCCTCCTCTACCACTCATCTTGCCCAACTAGTACATGGCCATTCCTGACATGGTCTCAGTGTCAACCTCACTATTAGTGGTCTATGTCCCTTCTTCCCTTGTGGCTCCCTCACATGTTAATCCCACTTGTTAGGCATTAGTATTAGTGTCACTGGATGAGGTATAACCATATGTCTTGGCACCAATTCCACCAAATGTGTCTCTCTCCACCACATATAGTATCCAATCACCTCTCTCCTCTCTAATGTTGGTGAAACTATATACCATCTCACCCTTGTAGTTGATATGTGCACATATAGCTGCTACATGATGTCTACACATCTCATCAACTATAATGCTATCATGTGGGACATGAATCATACTACCTAGTCCTCTCTCCATATCCACACTCAAGGTAACTTATCATCAAATGCATAGGGTAACCCAATTAGTTTATACATACAAAATCTTTCATATATCCATGCTATGAGTGGTATGATCCATCTTATAGTCTTCTACCCTCTGACTAACATCTCAAATAGATCATGTATGATCTAGACCTAGATGATAGATCCTAGATAATATAGTATCACCTCCTCTAGCATCATCCTACTCAAGGCTACCATAAATAGTGGTATCTTGCCATTTGACTTGCAACAGATCACTCATTATGTCATAAGGCCTATCACCACCTTTTAGAGGTTTGAAATCTATGATATATACATTTCATCCATACTATTTCTCCATCCTCTCAATATTGTTGCTAAGCTTGTAACCCACATGGATAAGGCTCTCTTCTCCTCTAAGCTATCTGGTATCCCTATGGTCATTGGTGATCCTAGTATAGGTAGTCTAGGGATGACATGGACATCCTCTAGTGTGTTACCAACCTCTATCACATCCCCATCCACCTCCCATCTGAAGGTGTTAATCAATCATTCCCAACATCCTAGGAACATGACTAATAGGTCAACACTAAGGGTGATGTTACACATCTTAGATATACCTCCTAGACCTATGGATACCAATCTAGCTTGATCTCCATCTATCAATCTATCTAAAAATTTTGACAACTAAGACATGTCCACCAACCTCTACAATCTCGACCATCTCTGCAACCAAGAAATAATAAGGGTTGTATTAGTTCCTCCATGTCATGTATAATCATAGTACATTCTTTACACATGATTTTTACAATTTTAGTTAAAAACAATCCTAATTGATATTACCTTATTAATTTTATCCTATTTTTAGCTTTCTTGGTCCCTTTTGCCCTCTTTTGGTCATTTTAGGCCATTTTATCCCTCTTTCAGCTTTTTGCACTCTTTTTTGTGCTTATTCTAGTTCCTTAGTCAACCTAGTTTGACCAAAATTTCCCAATTTTTGTCATAGTTGACTTAAAATTCCAAGTCAACTCTCATATCTTCCCCTCCCTGGTATTGAGTTTTCATTTCAGCCCTTACATACTAGTTTCTCACTCTTTTCTAGCTTTTTGACCTATAACTTACACTAGGTTGACCCATACCTAGTGGGTCAACCATATGGATTTTTCCCTAATTCATCTTAATAAGTCAACCTAGTCGACCTAGTGTAGTCTATGTGCTGACCTAGTACATTTTTCCCAAAATGTACATTTTACTCACTTTCTTCCTAAACCCTTATGACCCTTTTCCCATCTTCCTGCTTTCTACCCTTATAATCTAAGTTTTCTCAATTATGACATATATAAATGCTTAAATTCAAATTTTATAAAAAATTCACTTAATTTAATATAAATTTCAAAAATTGGTTTGAGATTTGTAGTTGCATACCTGTAGTGCACCTATTGCCACCTCTGGGTGTCCTCATCTAGCATGTCATTCCCTCACCATCCTAGCCTTGTTTAGTCTCAGAGCTCTCTTTGATCTCTTTCACATTTCAAAATTCCAAATGAATTCTCTTTTTCCCTATTTAAAACCACTTTTTAGCAACTCAATTCTTTCATTTATTTTCTAGTAGATTCTTTATTTTTCATCCATCTTTGTTTCTACTCATCCATTTTGCATACCATAAAATACATTGGAATCATGATGTCGTAGATATTATTTTAAACTATCATATGTCTATCTTCCAATATTTTTATTTTTGGCTATTTTTTCACTAACTTCTATAGGTTTGACTAGTGTACTCTACATTGGACACCTTCATTTTCTTATAGTCTACTTCCTTATATACGACACTAAGGTAAGTTAAAAGTATGTGTTTTTCAATATAGTTCTTTCATTTATCTTATTTTTTTCTTACTTCACCATAATTAGCATCAACATTGTGTGTTATCATGTTTTATTATGAAGCATCATCTTATGTGGCACTTACATGACATGTGATGAGCTTCGACTGGAGAATATGTATACACATAATATTTTTAACTTTTATTGATTACTAACACTTCATATATTGTAATAACTTGTTGAGTCTTAATATCTTTGAGTGAATTCCTTAATGAGTGCATCAAGAAAGGGGTGGATAGACCATTGGTGCTTCATAAGATTGTCATTCCTTTTACCACTTGCCATCCACACTCTAGCCTCCTAAAACCATTAAACCCAAGATTATTCTTCTTAGTTATACCTATTAATATTATTTGTTATGTTTTAACATTAATTTATTTCCTTATCACCCTTTTAACCTTTTAATTGTGCTAGGTCGACTAGGTTGACCTAGCATAATTTAGGGACATTTTCTCTCTTTTAGTTTGTTAGCCTCTTGGCTGACCTCACACAAACCTAGAGAGTTATCCCCAAAAATGTGCTAGGTTTATTAGGTCAACCTAGCACGACTAATGTTCCCAAAATATTTTATGGTAAGATAGTATTATATATACAAGGTCATTCCTTACCATTTCATAAGAGTGAATAATTTAGTGAAAAAGTGTGAACAAACATTTGTCTATTGACCATTCTACTTGTGGAATAAAGCTTTAGGGTTCAACACTTTTTTTGGATCTCTGATCTCATCTTGTGGATAAGTTTTTTGGATGCTTGGATAGGTTGTGTATCCTAGAGTTGATTTATCTTAGTTATCCTTACATATCCTGATAATCTCTTGTGAAGTACCTTGGCCAAGGGGAAGATTGAGGCTCAGTAGGTTCATCTTCAAAGGTAAGTATTCCTAACTTTATTCCTCGATTTTAAGAGCAGATAGATAGCACATTTGTATTCTTCTCTTCCATGTATTATGATTCCATATACATTGACATGAGTATATGTTTCTTATATATATATTAATTTAGTTGTTTATTTGTTTTGTTTCCAACCCCCACTTTGTACCAAAATATTTAGTGTGCACTAAATTATATTTATTTTTCTTGTTATTAGATTAGTGAAATATTAAATCATATAAATATTTTAGGGTTGTTATGTGATTGTGTTAGACTATAGGCTTTGGAACCCTATCTTACATGGTGTGTTGTGACAAGTGATCCCCTAATTGGGTCTAGAAAATCCTCACATCGGTCATGCTTCCACTTAATAATTGTATCCTCCCAAATTAGAAGTGTAGGTGTTCTCAATCACATTTGATTTATGATTGATTTATGGACATGTTGCATTTTTTATTGCATACATACCACACTATAGGAATCTTCTCAATTTAGCATAATTCATACAAGTTACATTATTTTATGATCACTTTACATTATCATGAATGATTTTATACACTAATGCTTACACATGTCTATACTCATGCTTACATCTTACACAATGTATGAGATATGCTATGGTACATGACATTTTACTAATACATGTATGCAAGAGATAGTATGCCATGATTATGTTGTTTAATTATATTTCACCTTTCATCTTATCACATGGCTTGCTTGAGTGTACTTCTTATTTTATAATTTTTTTTTCCATTGGAACATTTTAACATGTTCCTTATTTGTTGGCCACAATGTCATTGAGTTTTATTTATTTGGTGTGCATACCTTTGACAATGTCCTATCTTTGAGTGTATGACATTTGAACATGCACCTTATTTATGGTCTCCTTAGATGCCTTTTGCATGGCATTTGGTCCTCTTATGTGTATGCTTGATTTTTTTATAATCTTGTGTTTTTTAATCTTAGACATTTATATGGTACATATCCTTCATCTTACATTTTTTATGTTTGGATAATTTAAGCTTCATTGAAACATCTACCTAGCCATGACACCACTATATGATTGATAATTACATGATTAATGCAAATATGACATGTATATCTTATCATTTTGAGATAATTTGACTAACATGTTGCATTTACCTCACCTTAAGGTGGGGACCATATTAGTGGGGGCATGCAATAGAGACATGATTTCACACATACACAATTAGAAAAATTGGCATAATTTGTTATAGTTTTCATGAATTAGATATAAACTTGGGTCAGAATATTATGCATTTGGAACTAATTTTTATAGACTTGGGATCAATTTTTTCATATTTGTGACATATATTATATACATTTTATAGAGTAGTGGTTACATTTTGATAGACACTTCATGTTAATACACATTAGAGGTGCATATGCTAGGAAAATGTACCAAACCACATATACATATTAAAATTATATAATATTTAAAAACATTTTATGGTGGTCCCATAAGCATGGTTCATTCCTTTCTCACCACATAATGTTGCACTGACTTTTCTAAGATGCATCAATTGAGACTTTTATTTGTCTGTAGAAGCTGGCTACCTTGATTATTGTGGTATCGAATCAACACCTTCAATGACCCTGATACTAATTATATTTTTAGGTTGAGTGGGGGGCACATCGGTGGGGGAATGTCATAGAGATGTAAATACACAAATACATAGATATAAAAACTAGCATTATTAGATATAATTTACATGGTTTAGATATAAGCTGGGGTTAGAACCTTATGCATTTGGAACTAATTTTTGTAGATTTGGAATTGATTTTTTCTTATTTGTGGCATATATTATATACATTTTATAGAGTAGATGTTACATTTTGATAGAAAATTCACCTTAAGACACATTACAGGTAAATTCACCAAGAAAATGTACCAAACCATAGATACATATTCAAATTATATAGTATTTAGAACACATTTGATGTTGGTCATGAACATGGTTCATTCCATTCTCACCACATAATGATGGACTAAGTTTTTAAAGATGCATCAATTGAGCCTTCTATTTATCTAAAAAAAAATTCTCCATTGATTAGTGTGGTATATAATCAACACCCTTAATGACCTTGACACTACTTGACTTTTTAGGTTAAGTGGGTTATACCATTTGAACTTGGCTATATTGGATAGATTATGTATACACTTAAGTTTTAAAATTGAGATTTGGTGCTTTTAATGGCCTTGGTATAACTCTCTCTTTCATTATATTTGAGGGATGGTCACCTTCTAATTATCATATTTACATCTCCAGGGTTAAAGTTTGAAACTCTCTCTCATTGCTTCAACAAGGAAACATCATCAATAAAGCAAAGTATCAAGGGGAAACATGGTTGCATTGACACATATGTGTATGATTTCCTTTTTATCTTTGCTTTAAAGCATTTAAGTTATTCATTTTCAAATTATATGCAATAATTTTTTACCAAAAATTTGACACAATCAAACACACACAAAACATACCATTTTTTTAAGAGTGTCTAAAACACACTCTACATAATTATAATAACCATACGACAAGGAGGAAACCATAAGTGAAAACATAGTCTCCATGCAATCATGTGGGTCCCACTTGGGTCCCACTTACCCTAGATCACTTATAACTCTCTGAGTCATCTTAGTGGCCCCACTACCCTAAGGACAAAAATAAACATACAACTAAAAAGAGGTGGGTTTAAGAAACCACTTTATTGAACAAGACATCTTAACTCCCAATGGAGTTAAAAATTGGGATCCAAATGATTCTAGCTAATCATGTGGCTCAGTTCTCATTTAAGTTGAAAATAAAGTCTAATTTTATGTTTACTTACTTTCAAGAAAAGTTCCAAGTCAAATATCAATTAGACTACATAGGACCTAAATGGGTGCCTAAAATATCCTATTTAGGCCCTCTGAGATTGGTGTACCAAATCTCCACAGTTGGATCAAACTAATCCCAACCATTAGATTTAGTCAAAGAAATAAGTGACTAAATATATTGATGGAGGATATAAGGTCTCGAATTTGGATAAATACTTGAAAAATTCATATTTTGGATGCAAAAGGAGGTGTTGGAGGATGAATTTTTACATAGTCTTCCCTCCTCTCCTTCCTCAACCCAAGAGACCACCACTAATGGTGTCTCTGAGATTTTGGCAAAATCAAAAATAATTTCTTTTAGATTGATGAATTGATTAAAAAGATTCATGAGACTATTTTATAGGTACCTATTTTGATGAAAAGCTTTTAGGAGGTCTCAGTCTCCTTCAAGTTCTAAAATGGTCTTGAGAGCTTCAATATCCTCTATAGCCATTAATGGTTGCCATAAGATTTTTAAAAAAAAAAATTAGTTTCAGATTAATATTATTATTTCATGTTGTATCTCTAGGTAAATTAGTTTTAGATTAAGTTTAGCTATAATCATCTCTAGGTATGAAAAATTGTACCATACAAAAGAGAAAGAAAAATGGAGGGTGGTATCTTTTAGGGTCACCCTACCTTTAGATCATCGAATGTCCATTAATGAAGGACAAAAAATAGGTTTTATTATTGGCATTAATTCTAGTTTTAAATTATAGTTTTTAGCTTTAACTTTATAAATATTCACTATACTAGTGGTTAGTTAACTAACCATAAAAGTGGTCACATGTGGACACTAAGAAAACTATAGTTAGTTAACCACTTGGTAGTTTCTCGATAGAAAGTGGCTTGTGCCCTTCTAGAGGACCTGTGTATGTTTAAAATTACCCTACAAACTAGTAAGTTTTAAAAAATCATAACTTCTACACCATGAGTCAAAAAATTATGAAACCCATTACATCAGGTTCAAAAAATTAAAAATTTTAATATAAAATTATTTTGGGTATTCTAATTCCTCATTTTAAATGTAAATAAATTAATCAAATTATAGGTAATTTATAAAGTAATTAGCATTAATTTTGGACCAAAACTTCAAATTTTCATTAAAAACAACCGTAGATCCTAAAAATAAACCATAAATTGAATTAATCTCATAATTAACCTTATTTTACATAAAAATATAGTTTGGAAAAAAATAAAAATTATTTAAACATATTTATTATGTGGGAAGAGTGTGATGGAGGAGAAATCTAAGGATCAGGAATAGGTGTGAGAGTGAGAGTTTCTTCAAGGCAAGGATTCCAAGGACTAGTTCAATGATGAGCAAATAGAGGAAGAGGAGATCGAAGAGTAATTGGTGTTCATTATGGTAGATCTGTTGGAAAAAATCAAGGTTTTTCAAGGCATTAAAGTAGAGCAATAAAAATGCCCTAGTTTTTTTTCTATGCTCAAGAGAAATGTGGCTTTGTACATGTTTGAAAATAATAACCATATGATAGAGGTGTCTCCTTGGTACCAATTGTGGGTGGAAATTCGAACCTTGTGGACTATGAATTGTATAGATTCAAATGGAAACCATATCCTTTTCTTGAATTGGATCCACATGGCTATAAATGTTGTTGGGGGTGTGGGCCTCCTAGTCAAGGTAACTAGGGTTTGCCTTTAAGGTTTTTGAAGGTCACTTTATCTAAGAAATTAATGTCTACACTCTTGGGGAGAGATGATGACTTTGGTCCTTGTGGGACTTTCCTACTATTGGAGTTTTTATCTTGGTATTGGATTTGTAAGTATTGATCTCTAGTTTCAGATGTTGGTTTTTGGTTTTGTCCCGAAGGTTTTGGCCTTGGATAATATAGGTTTAGGTGGTATGTTTTGCCAATCTAATGGGTTTTTTTTTTTGTAAGAAAAGGGTTGTAGTTTGACTAGATTTAGTATTTTGCAATATTTTTTTGGCTTTTTGTGTTGAATTTCTTATTAGTTTTTGGTGTTAAAGGAAACTCAATTTTTTGGTATTCTAATAAAATCACAGTAACAGTTTGTCAAATTTAATAGTTTGGTGATTATTTTGTTTATATGGTCATTATGCCTTAACATAGTCAAATGTTAAGCTAGACTAATTATCATTCTTATGAATTTTATATGTTATAAGGGCTAGGGACTCGTTAATTCTCCAGCATCAATATACAAAACTAAATAAGAATGATTTGAATATATTAAAAAATATTTACATGCTTATAACTCTTCTTGGGTGTAAATATAACTCTATAATATGATTTTTTTGAAAGGAATAATATATTATTTTCACCCACTATAATTTATTGAATTGTAACCTTATCCATAATATAATTTATAAATGGATTTTGAATACCATTTACTCATTTCCATTCCATTTCTTTTTTACAACTGTTATAATTTTGAGATGGAATAAACTAATACTACAAAACATTATATAATTTTTACACATCCTTCAATTCATAATATATTCATAGTTTAGACTAAATTTTAATATAAGTAAACATGGCTCACAATGGACAAAATAATTCTTAACAAAGATTTTCAATAAAAGATCAAGATAGTATTCAAAAGCTCCATTATGTAACTTGCCAATCTAACCAAAGGAGGGGATCACCTCCCATCCTTTTACCATCATTAGGCAACTACCCTAGGTACCCCCAAGCCTAAGACTTGTAAATCTAGGCATTTTCACATCAAGGTTCTTTGAAACTGATTGGATAAACTGAGGTTTATATGACTAGGATAAAAGAGATAGGCTATTCACATATAGAAACACGTAATATACACTCTAGATACAAGGAGGCTTCTAAACACAAGAAAACTAGAAGATAAAAAAGTAAAGATAACATGAAAATTACTAACATGATATAAGATAGCCATACAAAGTTAGAACACAACTAGGCCTTTTGATTGAGAAGAAGGACAAGGGAAATTCCTCACCCTTGTGTTGTTTCTCATAGTCATGAGAGGGCATGAACACCTTCCACCATGCCAAAAATATGTAGGAGGGAATTGGAGTTATGATCCCTCTTTCTACTTATACCATTTTATAATTAACCCATTTAAGAGGGTATGGGAAACCAATTCCATTTCCACTTCCACTATGAAGGGGTGAAAATACAAGCATGAAACATAATTATTTTCAAACAACATAACTTAAAAAATTTAAAATAATTAAATGGATTTAAAAAACCAATATTAGAGGGATTTATCATCTCCAAATCCCAAAAATTGGGCATGAAATCATGTGGCGATCAAAGGCACAACCATGAATGATATATTAGAAAGAAAAGGTAAGCCAAGTGGCCTTACTACTTTTGAATATTGAATGACCAAAGGAAAAGAAGATAAATTTATATAGTAAATAAATAAATTAAATAATTAGCATGGAATCCTAACTTAGTACATGTTGAGGTCAACATATCCACATTTTTTTAAACTTGTGACCCTTAAGATACTTTGAACTTTAACCCTAAAAAAATGCCATGTTTTGATCATTGTTAGAATTTAAAGATCATCCACTTTGATAAAGTAGGTTTACTAATTTATGGTATTGCTTTGGGTTTGCCTAATTTTGCTAATAAGTGGTCCTCATGTCTTATAGTTGCAAGTTTAAGGAGCCATTGCTAAAGGGATAATGCTCAGAATTTACAGATTGACTCTATTCAAATTTTTCACTAGCCTTTGGTTTGTTAAAATTCAAATCTGAATTCATGTTTGAAAAGCTCTCCTCTAAAAATCCTAGCTTAAACCCTTGGTTTAAATTCAAATTTTGGTGTTTTAAATCTTTTTTTTTTTGACTAAATCCTAATTTTTATCTTAAGGCTTGGTCATGTTTTTTAACACAACCAAACCTTAGCCCAAAAATTTTGTTTAGTCCTTTTATCTTTTCCCTTTATTTCTTATATTTTTAACCTAGTCCAATGTTATGCTAGTAGGGTCCTTTTGTTTTCCTAGCATGGTCCCCTTTATTACTGTTATCTATTTAGCTAAAAAATTTAATTGTAAGGCCCCGTTCATGTTTGTTAACAAGAAGGAGACCTTAGACTTAATGTTTTAGCCTAAGTTTTTATTTCCACCTTGATCCCTAGCTTAAATAACTTTCTTCTCATAAGATCCAATATTCTACAGTACACTGTAGCTTTTGATCAGATGATGTGAATAAAACCTAATAAAAATGAGCACTTAGTTCTTTAGACCAATCATGTTTAAGAATTTGGATAATGATCAATAGCTCACGCTTCATCATGGACTAAATATTAGATAGAGTGAAGACAATATTAAAAAGTTAAAGGCCCAGGAAGCTCTATGGAGTCACCACATGATACTCCCACATTAAAAGTTTGAAAACAAAGGGTCCTTTATATCAAATAGAACCAATGGTGTGTGATTGATTAGATCATGATCAGATGACTCTCACTTTGATATGGTTTTCAATCAGATAGAGTGAATTGAGTTTGAGATCTCAGGAAGCCCCACAGAGTTGCCATGTGGTACTATTGCATTGGGATACATGAATTTTATGACCTTAAATTTGACATTCATGTGACCATAATTTGACATCCACAAGGACATATTTAACATTTGTATGACCTCAAAATTTTATCCCATCAAAACTAAAAACTTAACGATCTTTAATTTGATGTTTGTGTGATCATCATTTGATGTCTGTGAGGACATATTTGATGTATGTGTGATCATCTAATTTAAGATAATGAATTATTTTGCTTAAGACTAGGATATACTCCAAAATTGTATTAAAAAACTCATGAATTAAATTTTAGACTAACTAGACCCCTCATATGATGTTCAAACACTTGAGATCTTTGAACTACAAATCATGAAATGATCTCATAGTCTAAATATATGCAGAAATGAATTCAGTCTAAGTCTATATCTTAAGGTATCCATTGCATTTGTTTGAATGCCATGACCCTTAGGCTAGAGATTTATACTAAGTATTATTTTAAAAGGGTCCTTTTTACATAAAACTTATCCCAAATGCTTTTAATAAAAGTTTTTTTCATGTTTATTAATACAATAAATCCCTAGGTCAAAATCTAGCATTTGGTCCTTATATCATTTTGACCCCTTTGGGCATGTTCTAAGATCTTAACATAAGCATTTTATCCCAAATTATGTGTTTTGTTTATTAGATACAATGTAAACCTTGGCTTAAAATATTTAGCCATGGTCCCCTTTTTGTATAAATCCCATAAAACATAGGCATAACACTTTAATCTAAATTTTATTTCATGTTTAATAAACACAAAATGAACCTTAGCCTATGGTATTTAAACCTAAGTACCCACATAAATAATTATGCTTAGTAATGTTCTTGAATCTTTCAATATCTGATGGTCCATGCTTCATTTCACGTACAAATCCAATGGCATGGAATCATCGATGAATTTTCAATGGTACTTCGAGAGCCCAAGGGCTCAACACATATAGGATGCACATTTAATATGTGACTAATATCAATGCTAGAGCTTACGAATCCATGGAGGTGCCAATTGGCACAACCATGGGGCTCAATAGAAAAAGGAACCAATGACAATAAGGGATTGAATCATAATTAATAGCCCATGTTGATCCTTGGATCTTGATCTAATAGCACGAAACCAAAGGGTAGTTTTCAAAAAATAATGGCTAGTGCTTAGAGGAATTTATGAAAATTTTTGTGAAAAGTGATCTAAAGATGCCAAATAAGTGCCACACAAGCACAACCTTATAAAATAGAATATATTGTGTGATCAAAAGGCAAAGGTATAAAGGTGAAGGTCAAAATCAAATCTGAGGCACATATAAGCCCAAGTCTAAATAAGCTACCACCATTAAAACTTCAATGCCTTAAAAATTGCATAGAAGGCCTTAAGTGAACTTAGATTGATTATAATAAATCTAAGATAATTTTAATTGTGATTTGAGCATGAAAAAGCTAACCTAGAGACCATTTACAATCTGATTGAGAATAATTTTGAAGTGTGGAAGCCATGCCATCTTGAAGGCAACAATTGAGGGTTGAGATAGAATTATATTTATCTAAAAAGAGTAAGGGAAGGTTTTTCAAAGACACCAAAGTAGACACTGTAGCCTTAAACACTAGGAACAATAATTGGTCTGAGCTATCTAGACCATTCAAGAGATGTAGGTAATCACCAAGGAAGAACAAAGGATTACCACAATCATCAGGAGGTATTACGACCTAGTTTCAATTAAAATAGTTAGTATCCATCATGATACCACCAAAATAGAGGTACTCCATTTCATTAACATCCTTTCTCCCATTTTTTTATTATAGAATTGAAAATGACTAGATCAGTCACGAGGGGATCTTTAGGAGAGTTGCATATATTTCCCCACTAGCATTTGAGAGATATTACAAAATTTCAAAACCACATGTAGACCTTCCCACCATTAAGGAATGAACTTGAAAGAATGATCTTGACACCATCCTTAGGCCATGGTTACTTTAAGGGAACCATGTATTCTGAGGCCCTACTGACAACATCTTAATTTCCCAATTTAGAGAGGGAATTATAGTAATTATGACCCTATTAAATAGAATATCTGGGGCCCCTACAACCACATATGTCAATAAGAGTTGGGTATCCTATGTTTACTTCATGGTAGATAAAGGGTTCACTCCCCAAATTGGAGATATCATCAACATCCACCTAGGGAGATAATTTACAACCATCAAGAAGAAGACTAGTAACCAATTCATTATGATGTCTTATCTATTAGATGTCCTACTAGCCTCCACCAAGATCCCTCACATAAAAAATTAGTCACCTGAGGGTAGATTCACAATCTCCCACCATTATTCAAAGCTACATATCTTCAAACATAGACACCACATGTAGTTCATTTGTGATTGGGTCTATCCTACTTTAGCAAAAGTCATCATAGGGATCCAAATGCCCAGGGTAAGCCCTCTAATCAAGAATTATGTGGAACTAATGAGAGACATATGGTTGTATCTAGATTGTACTATGATAATAATTTAAGGCATTCTGACTCAACCTTACAAGTTTCCTATCTATGTTCCCAACAAGCTAGCAAAGCAAGAAATTGTAGGTCAACTTATTCATGGTGTTGATGGAGTGTCCAAGGATAAAAAGAAAGGCTTCCTCCATCCCTTCCCTTTAATAATTGGAAAAAATATTTTAAAAGATTGGAAACATGTGGACATTATTTCTAGGCATATAGATTCTTTTGGATTTCAACTGGATGATTTGAAACATTAGAATCCTTATGACAAGGTAGGCGAGCTTTTGAAAAACAAACAACTACCCAAGCCAGTTTACATACATCAAATTGGTCCTTATGATCCTCTACACATCATGGCCAATAGTTTTGAATAAGTGTTGGCTAGGTTCAAGAAACATAATGTTAGACTTGAAAATAGATTTACTATTAATGAAAAGCCACCAAGCGACATATGGTAAATGAGACATATTTAATACCATTTGCTTCTTAGATCTTCCATGCCACCTTAGGAGAAACCACAAATAAAAGTACAATCCTAAGCATAAAGTACACAAGGACCTGATAAGGAGAAGTTGGAAGAGAGGCCTATTGAGGGACCTTCATCCTTAGCCCTGCCTCAAAGACCAACATCTCATATTGAATACCCAAACATGATTACCTTGGAGGCATATGAAATAGTGGAGAATTCCCTAAAGGTCCTTGCTAAAGCATATGGAATTGATGAATAAGAGTAAGCTCAAGAACCCCAAGATCAAATTGAAGAGGTTGATAAAGATAAAGGAAAAGAGGTTACTTTGGATTTAGTTCTAGTAGCACCCCCACAAAAAAGAAAGGTATAATTAGCCTTGGTCCTTGTTGGATCAAAGAGGCCAAAGTTGAATTTCACTCATCCTAAAAGTGAAATCAACTTATTTAGTGAGGATTACCTTGTTCATGGACCAATCATCACTAATAATATCATCTATGAAAAAAGTATAAGATTCCCAAATTATCTCACTCTTGGGCCTTGACCAAAACCGTTAACATTGATGTACATGATGATATCAAGCCATGGGTAAGGTATTTGATGAAGGAGGAAGAAGAAAGAAGAATAGTGACCATTTAAGGGTCAAATATCAAGCATATGGATGCTCTAGGAGCATTAGGCATTACTTAGGTGGAGGCCCTTGAACCTCCAAAATATACTGAGCCAACTACAAGTGTACAATTCAATCTAGAGACAACTAGATTAGAGAGAGTAATAATAAGAAAATCCATGGTGGGGGATGAAGAGTTCACATTCTAAATATTTGATCCATTTTTAGGATTAACATCAGTTGGGGGACAATAGCCTGATGAGCTAGCCATACATGAAGAGGATGTTAAAATCCTAATTGAGGCTCATTCAACTTAAGTTAGATCTGGCATCAGGGGGATGAAATAAAGGATACATAACTTGGAAAGGAAAAAGGAGAATATAGAGACCCAGGATATCCTATTAGTTCTTAAATTCATAATAAATATGTTTGAAGTATCCTTTTCTGACATGTTTCACTCCTTAAAATCAATGAAGCTAAGATAGGATGCATTAAGACAACATAATAAGGTGGCCAAAGGATTAATGATAGAATGGAAATATGCAGAGGCTAAAACAAGGGATATCATCAATATATTGATTATAATATAATTCCTAAGTTCAAAACCATTAGCCTAGCTCACTTAATTTATATATTAGGGATAGTGGTGGATAAGATCCAAAGTTTAAGTGTTTTCTTAGCAAGCTTGGATAGACTCCTAAGGGATGATGAAGAGATGATGAATACAATTAAGAAACTCCTTGGAACCATGTTGGCTAATCCTATGTAGTATACAACCTTGGGAATGATTGATAATGAATAATATAAGTACAAAGTCACTTTGGTGATGTAGGAACTAATAAATAAAAGTCAAGATCAATCTAGCAATTATAATAGTAGAATTATGGGTATGATCTTCACGACTGAAGAGAATATTATAGAAGATAGGAACATTAAAGAATCTATGGCAAGGGATGATATATACTTTGATTACTTAGCTAATCAAGAAGATGTATACCTCCTAAATCTAGTTGTAGATTTGGATCTTGTCAAGGAACAACATCAAAAAGTTATGGAGCTTCTACAAGAGCATCAGGGGAACCCTTTATCATTGGGCCCACCAAGTAGTTAAATGATATTATATTTTGTAAATGACTTTGTAATATTTTGAAAATATAATATCCTTTTGTAAAGCCACATCCTAATTTGTTAGCATGTTGCCTTTAGTTTAGTTTAGTTTGGAAAAGCAAGTGTATTCTACAAATTTATAAAAAAAAATAGTTGTCCTTATCTTTTGTACATTTGTATCTTGTAACTGACTGATATACTTCATTGTCTTTTTATAAAAGGAAGTACTACCATCTTGTAAAGAGAGAGAACTTTGAGCAAAATTTGTATACTTTGAGTACTTAATACAATCAAGGAATTCTAAAAGGATTGTCCAAATTTTTTTCGTGTCAAAATTTAAATGCTTTTCTCTCAATTGCTATTCTTAAGTCTTAAATTTGAATAGTTTCTATGAATTCTAAGTTGAATCTTTGATTATAGGGTTTCTAATTTTTTCTTATAATAGATTAGTTGAAGGATCTTGAATTTGCTTCATTTTTTTGTGTGTATTCAGATGTGTTACTGCTATTTGAGTGTCGTAATAAATATTTAAAGTAAATTGGGTTCTTACTTTTAATTCTTCATATCATCCTTTGATATTTGCCTGGTGTGTAGGTAGATCTTACTTTATGATATTTTTCACTATATACTAGTTAAATTTATACTTAGTTGTAATTGGAGCTTTGTCATAATGTTTGAGGCTAAGGTCATTAATCACTTATTTTCTTTTTGCCTTACCCTTATCTTTTCCTTGTTTTTTTAACCATATCACTTTAGTTTGGACTTCATTGTAAATATAAATTTATATTAATGTATAATTTAAGCTTTGATCATAATTCACTAGTATTATCATATATACTTACACTTTGTAAATATTTGGTTCATGTTGGCTTCCAACCACCAATTAATATAAATTTTGTGGAATAGTTAAACATTGACCTACCACTATTTCACCACAAGTAACATAAGTTTCCAAAACATACTACTCATGCTCTAAATTCCTATAATTATATAATGAGAGGTGTTTTTTGAACACTAATGACACCTGTGATACATTTAGAGGCATCAACAAGTCCTATTGGTGTTAGAAGGAGGGCCTTATTTATGAATTGGTTGAATATTTGTTAGTCTTAGTGTGTTTTGATCAAAGATTGATGTTATATTTTCACTTTTGCATAATTCTTTTCTTAGAAGTGTAAAGGTCATTAATATTTATGGTCTGTGACATATCTTTATGCTTCCTTTAGACAAAGATCAAAGTTATTTGAAGTTTGATGCTTAGTTTTGGTAGAGATGGCTTAAGATTTGCAAATCCATAGTATTTGAGGTTAGAATAGCTTGATTTGATTAAATCTTGGTATATCTTTCATAGATCTAAGTTTATTTGAGCTTAGACTTATAAAGATATACCATATTTGCATAAATGGACACATATTTGAGCTTAGTCAAACATTTAAATCCTTTACTATTCTTTATACAAATCTTTACAAAATGAGCTTAATGTGTAGGTTTAATCCTTGTTATTTATAAATATTAACTTGAGACATTATATTTCAAATAGGATCTTCAATCTTCAAGTTGAAATTGCCCAAGATTCAACAAGATCACATTCAGCTTTGAGAGAACCTTTTCTTAAGATTGAGTTCTATATAATAACCAGGTGAGATAAAGGTAGGCATAGACATTTTAAATATTTTCCAACCTCACCTCTTCAAGGTACCCCTGCCTATGACCTTCATCTAGGTATGTCTTGGTTGGGAGATTCTTCAATCAACATGCCTGGTGTGATGCATGATTTATCACGTAACCCTAAAAAATACTTGCCAACATTTAGTCCAATTAGTATTATAACTAATGAAGAGCACATTAAATATTTTAAAGTAAATTTAAGGTTGCTAAATGTCATACATGAATATTTAGCATGCAAATTATTCCCATTTACTTTTAAAGATGCTGCATATGAATGGTTTTTAAATTTGCCTGACAATTATATTACTAGATGGGATGGTTTCAATAATGTTTTCAAAGAACATTTTAGTAAAAAATTTAGTCCATGTGTCATATACCAATAGCTTACCACCATTAGGAGGGATGCAAGTGAGCCCATAAGGTCCTTTAATACCAAGTTATAGAAAATATATAACATGACTATAGAATCTTATAATCTTGATAAGGTTTTATCTCTAGAAATATACAAAGATGCAGTAGATCCCTAGACTTATATATTTATGAAAATATCTCTTCTAGATATAACTTCATTGGCCATGGCTTATTCTAAAGTAGTGAAGATCAATGATCAAATTCAACCCCAAGGAAAAATGGCCTACTATGTTCCAAATATTAACCCACATATGCCCATTCTAAACATCTTCCCCAAAAATAATTAGAATATTCCAGCTTTGAATCAACTCCCAAATCTAAATTAGTTACCACTGAGTCATGGTACTCCCAATCAAAACCTAGGATTGTTAAGTCATCCTGCTTCTAATGGGTTAAATGAAAATGATCAAAGATATTTAGTACCAACTACTGGTACTAATAATAAAAAGGTTCATAATTCTAAAACTCCCAATAATGAGAATGAGTCTATCTTAAAAATGGTCCAAAAGTTAAGCACTGATTTCTTTTAGTTGAAAAAAGAAGTTGACAATACTAGAGAGAGATCTAGTAAGAACTTCTCATTCCAAATGTTTAATAGGCCAAACAATAGGTTTAAAAATGTTAGTTCCAACAACAACAACAACAACAACAACAACAATAATAATAATAATAATAATAATAATAATAATAATAATAATAATAATAATAATAATAATAATAATGAACAATCTTCTAAAAAGAGGACTATGGACATTAATCTTACTGACATTACTTTTCCTGATTATTACAGAGTGCATATTATAACCAAGCATGGAGAGATTGACTGTATTGAGTTTTTAAGGCTTTTGAATCTTTCCAAGAGGAATTGGATACATTTGAAGTGGTCCCTAAGAAAGATAGTGGTGTAGGTATTTCAGGATCCAAGCTTGCTGATCAAACTTTCATGGTAGAGACATTTTATTTCCCCTTTGAAGAAGATAATGAACCTAATGATGTCCCTCAGGAGATCCAAGCCTTCCAAAAATTCTTGAAAAAGGCTTATCCTTTGTAGAATAGAGAGTAGAGGAAACCCTTAATTTAATCAATGCCTCCAAATAACTTTGGAAATCCTCCAGACACTTCTTGAATCAATGATCTAGAACCACCCAAATGGAGTACCTCTAAACATAATGTTGACGTTCCTAGTTCTTCAAATAAGTATGGTTATAATATTGTTGAAGATATGAATAATTTGAAACATAAAATCACATTGCATGAATTAATACAGATCATAGAACAAAGGGGCCTCTTTCTAAATTCCTTGTCAAAGAAATTTAATAGACCAACCAAGGATTATAATGCTAATGTGTTTGTGCACAAAGTTAAAGTAGAATCTCCTCCTTTCCTTCTCACAGTCAGGATGTTTGATAAGTTTTTTCATGATTGTTTATTGGATTCTAGTGCATCCACCAATATCATGCCAACATGTATTTACAAATAACTTAGCTTGACACATATTAAGTCTGATAGAGTTGTTACTAAATTAGACAAATCTAGAGTCAAGGTGATATGGGAATTATTAAATTGGCCTCTAAGCCTAGGGTATAGTAGTTTATTGATATCCAAGTTGTTGACATTCTTGATGTTTATGGGATCTTATTAAGTAGGGAGTGGACCAAATCTCTAAATAGCTACATGTCCATAGATAGTTCACATTTATGGTTGCCTTATAAAGGAGTTCCAAATAAGATCAAGGTTGAAAGAGATCCAAGACTGAAGCACATGATCATTAAGTACAATACTATGAATGAAGGGGTCAACATAATTGACTGACTTAGGGGTTTTCACCCTAGAGATGACAAATGTATGTGATCCTAAGAGTACTTATGTTATTCTTGGGATATGGAAGCTACATTGCAATGGTGCTAGGTGTAAGGCTAGATCTAGGGTTGGTATTGCCATTACTAACCCTATTGGTAAGAAATACCATGCTTATTATAGACTCCAATTACCATGCACTAATAACCTTGCTGAGTATGAGGCCCTTATCCTAAGCTTATAATTTTCTATAAAGAATAAAGTCAAAAAACTCTAGTCTATGGTGATTTATAACTAGTAGTCAACCAAGTCAGAAGGAAATATCAATGCAAACTCTTGTACCTTAAGAGGTATAAGTTTAGGGTCTAGGATATAATTGAGTTTTTTGATGTTTGTAGTATTATTTTCATTCCAATAAAATAAAACCAAACTAATGATGATTTGGCATCTATTTCAGCCAACCTCATGCTTAACCAAGATGCCTCCAACTTTAGCATTGAGTTGATACCTTACCCTTTAGTCCTTGATAATGTAAATCATTTTCAAGTATTCAATAATGATTAATAAATTTTAGATTTCATGACTAATTTGGGAGCATTTGAGGCTCACATCATTGATGAGACTGATGAAAATTCCCTTAGAAAAGGCAAGTTTGATGTTAAATTCATTCAATTAAATGCTGATAAAATTTGCAAAGGCATGATTACCTAAAAGATGTTATTCAATTGAGACAAGTTGGTTGAGGTTTTTAAGATTCACAAGGTAAGTGGGAAGGACTATAATGTTGTTGATCTTAGACCTCAAGATCAACCCTAGTTGTAAATGTTGGAAAATCCCACACTAACATTGAGAACAAAAATGCCAAGGAGATGCTAACCAAGTATAAGGATGTCATAGCATGGTCTTATGATGACTTAAATATCTTTGATCCAAGATTAATCACCCATACTATACCCCTTAAAGAAAGTTATAAACCCTTTAGGAAAAAATAAAGGCATGTGAACCTTATCTTAGAACTAATGATCTTCAAAGATGTCAAGATATTACTAGATGCTAGAATTGTTTTTCCCATTAGGCATTCTACCTGGGTGGCTAACTTGGTGCAAATTAGGAATAATAATGGTGAGATTAGACTATGCATTGATTTTATAAATTTTAACAAAGAGTATGAAAAGATAAATATCCTATTCCCTCTCTTGATTTGGTGATACACATTATTTTAAGATCAACCATGATGTCTTTTCTTGATGGATTTTTATGATATAACCAAGTGTTGGTTGACAAAGAAGACATGATGAAGACAAATTTCAACACCAAATGGGGAATCTTCCCCTATAAGAGAATGCCTTTTGGGTTAATCAATGTAGGAGCTAATTTTCAAAGGGACATCGACCATGCCTTCCATGGTCTGATTGGTAAATGTATCATTATATATATGGATGATCTATCTATTTTTTATAAAAATAGAAAAGATCACTTTATTCATTTAAAAAAAGTATTTGAGAGATATAGAAGGTATGGAATCTCCTTAAACCCCAAGAAAAACATCTTTTGTGTTATTGAAGACAAATTGTTGGGTCATGTCATAACTAAATATGGGATATCCATAGATCTTGAGAGACTGGAAGCTATATCTAAGATAGATCCTCCAAATAGTAAGAAAGAGTTAAAATTATTTTTTGGTAAGATAAAATTTGTCAGGTTGTTCATTTGTGACTTTACAGAGATTGTCAAGCAATTGAATGATATGCTAAAGAAAGATGCTAAGGTCTCATGGAATGAGGAATCCAGGAAGTCTTTCAATGACGTCAAGGAAGCAATTAAAAAATATCAAGTAGTAATAAGTCCTAATTTTTCAAAGGACTTTTATCTCTATTATTTTGCATTTGACCATATTATGGCTGTAGTTTTAACTCATAAGGTTGATGGGTGTGATCACCCAATAGCATTCATGAGTACTAACTTATAAAATGTTGAATTAAACTATTTATTGATTAATAAACAAGCATGTCCATTAGTTAAGGTAGTGAAGAAATTTACACACTATATCCTTAGAAATAAGGTGCATGTTATTCTACTTGACCCTGCCACAAAACTTATGTTGAGCCAAAATGAACTTGGGGAATGTAGAGGTAAATGGATGTCAATTTTGTAAGAGTATGACATAAAAATGAAAATGAAAAAATTAGTAAGGTGCCACGTCTTGATATAAATGATTGCTAATACCATCCCTAAGATAAGTATTATGAAAGTTGATCAACAAAACTTTCAATCTAGTGAGAGGTATGATTCCATCATTAATTTACTAATTAATGGTACCTGTCCTATAGGACTAACCAAGGAACAAAAAAGGGCTTTAAGGCTCAAGGCAGCCTATTATCTAATAAAAAATGGGGTCCTATTTAGAAATAACTTTTAAAGGGTCTACCTAAGATATGTCTCACAAAAAGAATCTACCCAAATCATGAGCACCTTCCATGAGAAGTTAGGCCATGGGAATCCATATGGGAATACTATAGCCCATAAGATCCTTAAAGCTAGCTATTATTAGCTAACTATTTTCGAAGATGCTCACAAGTACATGAGGGAATGCCACTCCTACCAAATCTTTAGCACCAAAGAGCATAAGGTAACAGTGGCTTTACAACCAATCATAGTTGATAAACCATTTGCATAATGGGGGTTAGAATATATATAAGGGTAATTAATCCCAATTCATCAAAATCTCACAAGTATATCCTAACTATCATAGATTATTGCATAAGGTAGACTAAATCTATATCCACAAAATAATGTAGGATAGAATAAGTGATTAGTTTCTTAGAGGAGAACATTTATACCATATTTGGAACCCCAGTCTCTTTGGTGCGTGATAATGGATTTGAATTTATATCCATAAATATGATGAAATGGGCATATGATAATGGCATTTATCTCAAGTTTTCATCTAACCACTACCCCCAAGGAAATGGAGTGTCTAATTCTACCAATAAGAACTTAATGAAGGCAATCAAGAAGTTTTTTGTAGACAAGACCAGGACTTGGCACAAACTTCATAGGTATTCCCTATGGGTAGATAGGATAAGGATCAAACAAGCCTTAAAAGCATCACCATTTTTGTTGGTGTATGGCCAAGAGCCTATCTTCCCTATCACTCTCAAGATGCCCACGTATAAATTCATGTAAGAATATATGGAAGAAGGCCATGATATTGTAAATTCAAGATTGATAGACATTATCTAAATGGAAGATGCATGTGACAAGGATTTTGCTGATTTTAGTAGACATCAAACCATAGTGAAGAGGTGTTTTGACAAAAGATCAAAGATCAAGGTGTTTAGAAAAGAAGATTTAGTTCTCTTATGGGATAAAGAATTTGAACCTAAGGGAAAATATAGAAAGCTCACACCTTTGTGGATTGGCCCATAGTAGATTATAGACACACTAGGAGACAACACCTTTAGAATCAAAGACTTACAAGGAGCAGAGTTTACACTACCCACCAATGGGTAATACCTCAAAAATTACTTCTTTGCTTCTCCTTATGAGGTCTTTATGGAGTAAATTTTTAAAATGGTTAGATTTATTGTAGGTAGGCTAGTTAGTTTCTTTTAGTTCTTTCCTTCCTATTCCTTGTTTGTATATAAGCATGTATATATCTATTTATTTCTTTTTATTTCTTACTTTGCTACTTTTTATTGTGTGTTTGCATTTTTTCCCTTGTTCCTTGTTTCTAATAAGTCCTTTTGGACAATCCAACTCAAAGTTTATTTAGCTTACTTGAAAATCTAAAGTTTAGGAATGTAGGTATGAACCTAATTTATGTGCTGACCATGGATCTAAAATGTGAGCCTAATGTTGTGACTTGAAGAAATTGGTAAAGACTGATAATAGGTTAACAATTTAATGATAACTTGAACATTGTCTTGACCTAAATTTAGTTTTAAGAAGATTTTCACTTTTAAAATGAAAGATTAATCTATTGAGGCATAGTCATACTAACACTTAACAAACATCCTTGGCCAAGACATTGGTTATAACCATAGGTGATTTTTTGAGGATCAAACACTTGACCAAATCCTTAAACCTAGCTACTCTCATTATCAACCTTGTTGAAAGCATAAAAGATCTAAAAGTACAAAAAATAAGAATGCAATGTAAAATCAAAAGATTTTCAAGCATAGGTGATTCTGGTAATCTCTACCAGGGCTATGGACTCTTGGATGGTAGTGGAAAAAATCCATGAGTGGATCCAAAGGCATCTATATCAAGACTACGGATGCTTGGATGGAAATAGAGTAATGCCCAAGCCTTCCCTAAATTAGAAGCATGGTTCTTAATGAATATCTAAACATGTTCCAAGTCATTGTTAATGATTAAAGGTATGAAACCTATAAGTTATCACCTTAATCTCATGTTAAATAGTAAGTGGAATCAAAACACACATATAACATGGCTATGTATTAATGTTTGATCCCAATTCTACAAATGCAAGGTTGTTTTAACCATAAAATGATCTAGATAATGGAATTGATGAAGTATAGTGGATGACTTAGTTGTTTTTTTGAACTAGAGTCTCTAATTTCTAACATATTTCTATGTTTCCCCCAAAAGTCAACATTTATTGAGGTCAACATATCCCTATTTTTTAAAAATTGGGACCCTTGAGATACTTTTAACATAAACCCTAAAAACATGGTAGTTTTGATCATTGTTAGAATTTGAAGATCATCCACTTTGATAAAGTTGGATTACTAATTTATGGTCTTGATTTGGGCTTGCCTAATGTTGCTAATAAGTGGTTGTCATGTCTTATAGTTACAATTTCATGGAGCCCTTGATAAATTAAACATGCTTAGAATTTATAGATTGACTCTATTCAAAATTTTCACTAGCCTTTGGTTTGTGAAAATTCAAATCTGAATTCATGTTCAAGAAGCTCTCCTCCAAAAAACATAGCTTAAACCCTTGGTTTAAATTCAAATTTTTGTGGGAGTATTTGATGGGAATATTTTAAATCAATTTTTTTGGACTAAAGCCTAATTTTTATGTTAATTCTTGGTTGTGTTTTTTAACAGAACCAAACCTTAGCCTAAAAATTATGTTTAGTCCCTTTTACTTTCCCCCTTTGTTTCCTATATTTCTAACTGAGTCTAATGTTATGCTAGTAGGGTCCTTTTATTTTCCTAGCATGGTACCCTTTATTATTATTATTATTATTATTATTATTATTATTATTATTATTATTATTATTATTATTATTATTATTATTATTATTATTATTATTATTATTATTATTATTATTATTATCATCATCTATTTAGCCTAAAGTTTTAATTATAAGGCCCCATTCATGTTTATTAACACAAATGAGACCTTAGACTTAATGCTTTAGCTTAATTTTTTATTTTCACCTAAGACCTGATTTAAATACCTTACTTTTCACAGGATCCAATGGTCCACACTTCATTATAGCTTTTGATAAGATGATATGAAGAAAAACCAATAAAACTGAGCACTTACTCCTTTGGACCAATCATGTTTGAGAATTTGAATCATGATCAATGACTCATAATTTGTTGCAAACAAAAGATCAGATTAAGTACAGAAAACATTGAAAAGTTAAAATCCTAAGAAGCTTTGTGAAGTCACTACATGGCACTCCTACATTTGAAGTTTGAAAGCAAAGGGTCCCACCTATCAAATGGAACCAATGGTGTGAAATTGCTTAGATCATGATTAGACATCTCTTGCTTTATCATAGTTTTCAATCAGATGAAGTGAATTGAGTCCAAGATCCCAAGAAGCCCCATAGAGTCACCATGTGGCACTCTGACATTGGGATACAAGAATTTAATGAGCTTAAATTTGGAATTTGTGCAATCATTATTTGACATCTATGAGGGCATATTTTATGTCTACATGACTATCAAATTTAAGCCCATAAAAAATAAGAACTTCATGAACTTAAATTTGATGTTCATGTGACCATCATTTGACATCCACAAGGATGTATTTGACATCTTTTTGACCATTGAATTTAAGCTAATAGATTATTTTTATCAAGACTAGGATACACTCCAAAATGTTGTAAAAAATATCATGAATTGCATTGCAGACCAATGGGACCCCTTAGAGGATTTTATAAAACTTGAGATCTTTGAAGTGCAAATAATGAAATGATCTCATAGTCTAAATATATTCAAAAATGAATTTAGTCTAAGTTTATATCTTAAGGTCCCCATTACATTTGTTTGAATGCCATGAAAATTAGGATAGAGACTTATACTAAGTCTTATTTTAAAAGGGTCCTTTTGACACAAAACTTAGCCTAAATTCTTTTAAGCAAAGGTTTTATCATGTTTATTAATACAATAAATCCCTAGGTCAAAATCTAGCATTTGGTCCTTATATCACTTTGACCCCTTTGGCCAAGTTCTAAGAGCTTAACATAAGTATTTTAGCATAAATTATGCATTGTGTTTATTATATACAACATAAACCTTGGCTTAGAATATTTATCCATTGTCCTGTTTTTGTATATATGTCAAAAACCTTAGGCATAAACACTTTAGCCTAAATTTTATTTCATGTTTAATAAACACAAAATGAACCTTAGCCTAAGGTATTTAAACCTAAATATTAACCTAAATAATGATGCTAATTAATATTCATTCATCTTGTAAAATTTGATGGTCTATGCTTCATCATACCTCTTGATCCAATGGTGTGAAATCATCAATGAATTTTGAACATTGCTCAGAGAGCCTATGGGTTTGACACATGGAGGAGGCACATTCAATATGTGACTAACATGGGTGAGAGAAATCAGGAATCTATGGAGAAGCTAAGTGGAAAAACCATAGGGATCCATACCAAAAGGAACCAATGACAAGAAAGGGCCCATATCATAATCAAAGTCCTAAACTAATCCTTAGATCTTGATCCAACAATGCGAAACTAAAGGGTAGTTTTTAAAAAACAATGGCTAGTGATTAGTTCCATTTATGAAAAATGCTACAAAAAGTGTCAGATAGATGCCGAATAAGAATCATGCAAGCACAAAGTGACAAAATAGAATATCTTGTGTGCTTTAAATATAAAGGTATAAATGAAAAGGTCAAAATCAAATCTGAGGCACGTATAAGCCTAGGTCTAAATAAACTATCACCATTAAAAATTCAAATTCCTAAACTTGCATAAAAGGTCTTAAGTGAACTAGGATTGATAAAAGTAAATCTAAGAGAAGTTTAATTGTGATTTGAGCATGAAAGAGATAACCTAGAGACCATTTTCAATCTGATTGAGAGAAATTTGCAAGTGGGGAATCCATGGCAACTCAGAGGCAATAATTAAGGGATGATATAGAATTATATCTATCTATAGACAACAAGAGAAGGATTTTCAAAGACATTAACCTAAACACTATGACCTTGAACACTGTTAATAAAAATTGATTCAAGTTCTTATGGACCATTGAGGAGATGCAACTCATCACCAAGGAAGAACAAAGGCTCTCCACAGTTGCAAGAGGTATTATGACCTAGTTGTAGTTCAGATGGCTAGTCTCCATCATATTGCTACCAAACTAGAGGTAATCTATTACATTGACATCCTTGCTCCCATTTTTGTTGATTGTAGAATTGAAAATAATTGGATCATTCAAGATGGGAGCTTTAGGAGAGTTACATATATTTCCCCATTGGCATTTGAGACAAACTTTCAAAACCCCATGTAGACCTACCCACCATTAAGGAATGGACTGACAAGAATGATATTGACACCATCCTTAGGTCAGGGTAACTCCAAACAAACCATGTGATTTGAGACCCTACTAACAACATACTAGTTGCCCAATTTAGAGAGGGAATTAGGGTAATTATGACCCTATTAAATAGAATATTTGTGGCCCTTATAACCACATATGTCAATAAGAGTTGGGTATCCTATGTCTACTTCATGGTAGAAAAAGGGATCACTCCCCCAATTGGAGATATAACTAGCATCCACCTAGGGAGACAATTTACAACCATCAAGAAGAAGATTAGAAACCAATTCTTTATGATATCCTATCAATTGGATGCCCTAATATCCTCCACCAGGATCCCTCACATGAAAAATTGGACACCTGAGGGTCGATTCACCATCTCCCACCATAATTCAAAGATACATATCTTCAAATATAGATGACACATGTAGTTCATTTGTGATTATGTCTATCCTACTTTAGTAAAAGCCATCATAAGGATCCCAATACCCAGGGTAAGCCCTCTAATCAAGAATTATGTCAAACTAATGGGAGTCATATGGTTGTATCCAGATTGTACTATGATCAGAATTGAAGGGATTCTAACTCAACCTTACAAGTTGCCTATCTATGTTCCCAACAAGCTATCCAAGCAAGAAATTATAGGTTAACTTATTCATGTTGTTGATGGAATGAGCAAAGATAAAAGGAAATGCATCCTCTATCCATTCCTTTTAATAATTGGCAAAACTATTTTGAAATATTGGAAACATGTGGACACCATTATTAAGCATAGATATTATTTTAGATTTTTTTAGATGATATGAAGCATATGGATCCTTATGACAAGGTAATTAAGCATTTGAAGAGAAAACAAATACTTAAGCTAGTTTACATGCATCAACCTGGTCTTTATGATCCTCTACATATTAGGGCCAATAATTTTGAAGAAGTACTGACTAGGTTCAAGAAAAATAATGTTAGACTTGAACATAGATTGATTGTTAATGAAAATCAACCAAGGGACACATGGATAATGGGACCTATTGAATACCATTTTCTACCTAGATCTTCCAAGCCACCTCATGAGAAACCATAGATATAATTGAATCCATGATCATAAATTACATAAGGTCCTAGCAAGGAGAAGTTGGAAGAGAGGCTTGATGAGGGACCTTCATCCTCAACCCTACCTCACAGACCAACATATCTAATTGATTACCTAGACATGATTGCTTTAGAGTTAAATGAAATAGTGGAGGATGTCATCAAGGTCCTTGATGAAGGATATTGCACTGATGAAGAGGAGGAGAAAGCTCAAGAACCCCAATCTTAAATTGAAGAGGTTGAGAAAGACAAAGGAAAATAGGTTGCTTTGGATTTACTTCTAGTAGCACCCCCATAGAAAAGAAAGGCAGAATTAGCCTTGGTCTTAGTTAGATCAAAGAGGCAAAAGTTGAATTTCACTCATCCTACAAGTGAAATAAACTTATTTAGTGAGGAATACCTTATTCATGGACCAATCATTCTTGATTGGTTCATCTATGGAAAAATGCAAAAGATTCCCACTTTGTCTCACTCTTAGGCCTTGACCAAAACTATTAACATTGATGTACATGATGATATCAATCCATGGATTAGGGATTTGATGGAGGAAGAATAATAGTGACCATTAAAGGGTCAATTAGCAAGTAGATGGATGCTCTAGGATCATCAAGAAACACCTAGTTGGATGCCTCTAAACCTCTAAATTATACTGAACCAAATACAACTGTATAATTCAATCTAGAGATAGCTAGATTAGACAAAGTAAAAAAAAATAAAATCCATGGTGGGGGATGAAGCTCTCACATTCCAAAAGGTTAAGCCATTTGTAGGATTAAATCTAGTTGGGGGACAATAGCCTGGTGAACTACCCATCAATGAAGAGGACACTAAAATCCTAGCTGAGGCTCATTCAACTCAAGTCAAATTTGGCATCAGGGGGATGAAACAAAGGATACATAGCTTGGAAAGGGAAAATGAGAGTTTAGAGACCCATGCTATCTTATCAGTTCTTAAATCCATAATAAAGATGTTTAAAGTATCATTTTTCAAAATGTTTGACTTCTTAAAATTAATGAAGTTAAGACATGATACATTGAACCTGTAGAGTGAGGTGTCTAAAGGATTTATGATAGAGTGGTAGGATGTAGATGCTAAAATAAGGGATCTAATCAATATAATGATTATGAATAGAATTCATAAGTTCAAAACCATTAGCCTAGCCTACTTAAATTATATATTAGTGATAGAGGTGGATAAGATCCAAAGTTTAAGTGCTTAGTCAGTAGGCTTGGATAGACTTATAAGGGATGATGATGAGATGATGACTAGAATTAAATAACTCCTTGGCACCATGTTGGATAATATTCTAAATTAAATAGTCTTGGGCATTATTGATGATGAATAATATAAGCTCAAAGTCACTTTGGTGATGTAGGAATTGATAGGCAAAATCTAGGGTCAATCTGAAATAGCAAAATTATGGGCATGATATTCACTACTGAAGAAAAGGTTATAGGAGCTAGGAACATCAAAGAAACTATGGAAAGGGATGATATAAACTTTGTTGACTTAGCTGATCAAAAATATGTCTACCTTCTAAAGCTAGCTATAGATTTGGAGCTTGTCAAAGAACAACATCAAAAATCTATAAAACTTCTACAAGAGCAAAAGGGGAAACCTTCAGCAATGGGCCCACCAAGTAGTTAAATGATATTCTATTTTGTAAATGACTTTTTAATATTTTGAAAATAGAATATCCTTTGTAAAGGCACATGATAGTTTGTTATCATGTTACTTCTAAGTTAGTTTAGTTTGGAAAAGCAAGTGTATTCTAGAACTTTATAAAAAAAACAACTTTTCTTATTTTTTGTACATTTATATCTTGTAACTAACTGGTATACTGCCTTGTCTTCCTATAAAAGTTAGTAATACCATCTTGTAAAGGGAGAGAATTTTGAGCAAAATTTGTATGTTTTGAGCAGTTAATACAATCAAGTAATTTTTAAAGGATTGTCTAAATTTGTTTGTGTCAATTATTAAATTCTTCTCTCAATTGCTAGTCTTAAGTCTTAAATTTGAATAGTTTCTAGGAATTTTGAGTTGCATCTTTGATTACAAGGTTGATAATTTGTGATTATGATAGATTAGTTAAAGGATCTTAAATTTAATTCATTTCATGTATTTTGTATGTAGATGTGTTAATGCTATTTGAGTTTGGTATAAAATCTTTAAAGTAAATTTAGATCTTAATTATAATTCTTCATATCATCCTTCGAGGTTTGCTTAGTGTGTAGTGAGATTTGAGCTTATACTATTTTTCACTATATACTGGTTAAATCTATACTCATTTGAAATTGGAATTTTTTCATAATGTTTGAGGCTAAGATTAGTAATCACTTATTCTCTTTCTACCTCACCCTTCTCTTTTGCTTCTTTTTTAAACTAGATCACTTTAGTTTAGACTTCATTGTAAATGTCTATTTAGATTAGTTTGTAGTTTAATATTTGATTATAATTCAATAGTATTAGCATAGATACTTATAATTTATAAATATTTGGTCCATGGAGGCTCCTAAAAACCAATTAATATAAATTTTGTGGAATAGTTAAACATTGCCCTACCATTTTTTCACCATAGGTAACATAAGTTTCCAAAACCTGCTACTCATGCTCTGAATTCCTAGAATTCTAAAATGAGAAGTGTTATTTGAAAACTATGGAGACCTATGGTATATCAAGAGGCATCAACTATACATTTTGATCCATATTTATAAACCTTCTACAAGCTTGTCTAATGGCTGAATCCTCCTTCCAAGCATCTTGCTCAAGCTTCTCCTTCTATTTCTCCTTCTCCTTCTCTCTACTTTCTATTTTCTAAATTTTAAAATGATAAAAAGTTGTCTCAAAGAAGGCTCACCTTCCTCAAATAGGTCCATATCACTTCTCTACAATTGAATGGGAAGTTGACATGTGTCCCTTCCTATTTCTTGGCTTGTGGTCAAAAGTCTCCCCAGCTCCTTAAATCCACTTAGAAACCCATGTGGTCAAGCAAGCAAGTCCATGCCTCATAAATTAACTCACTAAACCAAGACATAAATGACATATGGGATGCCCCTAAATTCATCCATGGTGTCTTGAAAGACCCTCCCACCTTTCTATTTGGTCTAAGGGAAAAAAAATATCAACCTAAAATATCAAAAATCAACTTTAAGGCATTCTAAAAATTTGAATCACCCAACCCATCTGAGTTTGAGTTAAATGGGGACACTTAAGTGGATTAAAATTAATTAAAGGATAAAAAAAACTTATAAGGAATACACCTAAGGTTTATAGGAAAGGTGAGAATAATGTCCAAGGGGGGGAATAGTGCATAATAGTCTAAGGATAATTATGCATCTAACTAGGTCTACGATAAGGTTCAAAGGTGGTTAGATTCATAGTAAGCTCAAGAATATGTGTTACCATTATATCCATGATGATTTTATGCCTGACATATTCCTAGTTCCTTCATTGGCTTCCCAAGTCACCTATACAATATTGCACACATAAGATGCCCTACCCTAGAATCTGAAGCTACATAATACAAGCCATATAAAGAATCTCAATCTAAAATAAAATCAAAAACATATATAAGGAATAAAATATCCATGGTGATAGAATAATATCAACATCTAACATATATATGATCAAATATAATCTAATTGATAATAACTTAGGTGATACTATATAAATACTCATCATACACATAATCAAAGCATAATTATAATAACACTACAATAACTATATAAATAATCAATCTAAGCATAATAATGTTCATATGTAAGAAAAACATAAAAAAATATACTATAAAATAGATCTTTTCCTATGCCTCAAAGACTTATAACATCATATGTCTCAATAATACATATAACATGTCTCAATAGGATGTGTGTAAACACCAAAAGTCCAAAATATCAGTATTAATCTCAAGGAATTCATAACATAATAAGTCTAAGGATGAGCATTGTGATAATAGGGATCTCACAAATAATTACACTATAACATGTTCTTGGTTTCAGGTAATACACAAACAACAAATTAATATAGGACTAAAGCAAAATCAATGTGTGTTTTACACACCAAGGTACACATTTATTTCCTTTAAACTATTAATTTCATCCTTATACATTACTATATTAAATTTATGGTGGGCGTGAGGAAGTGGGTGTAAATGTAGATACTAAAACCTAATTTTATATGACATATTAGTCTTGTACACTTGACAAATACTAATCATGGATTAACATTTTAGTTCATGACTTTCTTACTACTAAATGGCTCATGTTCACCATCTCAATGTTCTTATTTGATTATTATATAATATTATCCTAACATTATGATAATGATAGATCACATGTAACCTTTAGTTTGCATAAAACCTTATTTTTATTCTACACAAATAGCTATAGATATTTAGTAACTCTTTACTCTGTCAAACACTAGCATTCATATTAGGAATTAGTTTCAATTCTAGTGTTCTAAATATAATGCTAATGTCCCCACATTATAAATGGTCAAATTAAAAATATCTAAACATTCATGGGTAGCATTATTAACATTAATTAACCCTCCCATGATATTATTTCAAAAGGTTTGATATATATACAAATCAAAAGACATTCATTATGGATCTAAGAAATATATAGCAAGCACTTCTTAAGCTCATAATACACTAATGAAAATTATTTTTACAACTGAGCTATATTTCCCTATTCTTCCCTATTTAAAAATTTATCATAGTAGTGATCCTCTTATATATTTTAAGAATTCAAAGAGCAGCCCATGAATAATATTTGCCAAGTTATAAGCTAGATCACTAAATACACTCGTGTATATAATATTACATAATTATTCCCACACAAGCCCACATAAGGTGGAGAAATACATAGATCTATTGGAATAACAATTATTGGAGGGGGGAGGGTAAATAAATGTTTTAAAATTTTATTTCACTTATATTTAATCATTAATGAACCATGAAAGCAACATACTGATCTAACAATGCATAATGAACTATTCAAATGAGTATGAAATAATATAACACATATATGCATGGGAAAAATTCAAGGGGAAGAAAACACACTATGACATATACAAATGGACTAATGTATTATAAAACAAAAATACCAAATTTATTTGAGAATTAACTCAAATTAGAGCACCAATCCCAATAAAGTCAAGCACCCACTTGATTAGGCTTTATCAAACACCTACTTGTAAGAAAGCACCAATTCCTTACGTGAATTAGCACTAACTCAACCACGTCATGAAATTTTATCACCACACCTTTGATATTATATTATGGTCTCATTTTAGTACTTCCTTTTTCTCAACTATTCATGATTTTATTTTCTTATTTTTTGTATACATTCAAACTAGGTCTAAACTACCTTGTGTATATACTAGTCACATGGTCACACACCACTTGGTTGGACACACACCTTTAAAATCTTAGGTCAACCAAAAAATATGTTTTAAGAAATATTATGAATATTATTCAATCATAATTTTAACCCATTTCGGTCTAACACAACTCAATAAGGCCTTACTCCTTCTTTACGTCACATGGAGACCTAATTGCATTAGGTCTATCATCTTAATGCCAAAAATTGATCTTCTTAGGCATAGATGGCTCTCTCCAACAATAAAAAACCATTAAATGTTTTATCTAATTAACTCTTATGACCTCTTCCATGCTTGATTAGACCTGCATCATTCATTCATACCATGAAAGCTCTTTTAAGACAAAATGCCCTATTAAGCCTATGTACCTCAAAAGTCTATCTTATAACAAATAAGATTAAACACCCTTAAGTTAATAAATTATGAAAAATGAAACATGTAAAAATATATTTCATGGCCTTAGATTCATCACCAAATTCTTGTAACACTTTAACTTAGGAGATAAAGGCTCAAGACCATCTCTGCAACTCACTTAGAACTACCAATTTACCTCAAAAACTAGTTATGATGAATTAAACCTCCAAAGTATTTGTATACACTTTTCATGACTCCTGATACATAAAAATGGTCCTATGAGATATAAATAACATCATCATATATAAAATTCATATGTTCTAATGGTAAATATAAGTCTTGTAGACCAATTTCTTGACCTTATATCTCAAGTCCTATTTGAACCAGACAAACCATTTTGTGATCAACTTTTTCACCATATACACTAACCTCCAAATATTATCCAAAGTGTGATCATGACATATAATTCATAAATGACTTCATAATTCACTTTATTTCATCAATATATAATGCATATAGTCTCAAATCTATCTTTTCATCTTTGCCTAGGTTTTACACTATTCACACCATTAGATTTATCTATGACAAGCTTACTTGGATGACCAAATTAGAACACTTGAAGGATATAACCTATCTGAAAATCATAATGGACATGTAAAATGAGCCTCTAGATTATTCTACCATCCATTTTATTCTTAACTTTAAAATTCCCAATTAAATATAATACATAATAACATAATAAGGGAAACACTAATTTAAAAAAATTAATTCTTGACTCTATTGTGGGTCAATCTATCCTCTCAAATTTAGACATAAGTAGACATGATACTAATACTTGGACATACTTATACATGTGATGTATATTTTGGCTACATAATGGTAAAGTGTATCTATATCACTAGTATGACGAAGGACCCTTCTATTGTCTATGAAACTTATGTGTTATACACGAGGTAAAACACTAGAATCTCATAATGGTAGTATTGAAAGAGATTTCATTGGACACATCTCAGGGAATATGTCACAAAATAAATTAAATCTTTACCGTATGGTCTATAGAAAAGTTTGGTAATAATAAATAAGGGATTTACACATATTTATAGGCATTAAATAAACTTGGGGAGTTTATTTACATTTTTTAAATTTCATTTTTACTTAATATTAAACATGAAAAATATTAAAGAGATTTTTTTTTGGATAAATTATGTTAAAATTTTTGATATTCAACATTTTGGATCTTCTTTTGAGATTTTTTATTAGGATAAAAATTTAGATGAAAGCTATCAAAAAAAATTTGAAATGTTGAACATTAGAATTTTTAACATAATATTTCCAAAAAGAAATTTTTGTATTGCATAGGTTATGAAAGTATTAAATCTTTGATGAAAAATATTGTGTTTATGTATTTGTTGATAGAATTTTGGAGATGATTATTCGTTATCCCTATAAAAAATCAATATAATATGTACACACATTTAAATCAAAATTTCAAAATGTATGAATTAATTTTGGATTTTCCTCCACAATCATCTCTGATAGAGGCAAAATATTCTTAATAAATTTATAGAAATAATTTTGATCAATAATAGACAAAAATATGAAATTTTTTATTGAATAAAATTATTTATGTAGACGAATAAAGTCATAAGACACTTATTATTCCATATAAGGAGCCATGCAAATATATTATATAAATGTTAAAATTAAAGAGAGTTAGTGAAACCATAAGCTAAGTTTAACTTATATGTGACTAATAAAAATAACAAGCTAATAAAACTAATAATAAGCTAACCGAGCTTATAAAAAATAAGTTAGTTATTCTAATACTTTTTATTAATGACTAAAATGATATGTTTTAGTCATTATTATAATAAAATTATTAAGTCCATACATGAACTTAATTGAAATATATATATATCCAAATGTATTTATTGTTGCCAATCCATCTTATCAGAATACATGGGTAATGAGCTATTACAACTGCTAAGTTGAATAGGAAATGATAATAAATACTAATTTCAATAGATTTTGTTGTTCCTTAAATTATTATCATATCTTTGATGTGCCATGTTTTTCCTATTTATTAGAATGATCAATTTCAACAAAAAAATTTTAGAATATACATTACAACTAAAGTCACAAGCCACTTATTATTCTATATAAAGAGCCATATAAATAACTCGTAGAAATGTTAAAATTGAAGAAAATTAGTGTGACCATAATCTAATATTAAAATTATACATGATTTAAAAAAAATAAAAAATTAATAAAGCCTATAATAAGTTAATTGAGCTTACAATACATTAGTTAATTATTTTAATATTTTATTCCATCCTCAAATTAATGAAAAACAAAACTAAACTAGTGAATAATATGATCATCCATATTTTCAAAATATATAATTTAAAGAAGCATCACTTTTGGGATGAATCATTATTTAATTTCATATATATATAATAAATATTTACGTAAATCTATTGTATAAACACATTTCATTTTTTATTGGGTTTCTAACCACTAACACCCATTGACGTAACATACTATATATCACGATCATCAACACAATAACCTTTTTTTATCTAAAAATTAATTTGAAATATATTTTAAATTTATTTATCATATTAAACATTTTTAGTAACAAGTAAATATTATTTTATAAAAAAAAAAAATTTAATATTAAAAACACTATGATCAACATCAAACATCACACATTTTTAATTTGATGAGTTAATATAGTTAAATTTTAATATATATATATATATATATATATATATATATATATATATAATATTATAAATAATACATTCAATCTAAATATAAATTACCATATTAATCCCCCCCAAAAAAAACATTTAAAGTATAAATATTAATCCATTTCTTTCCACATTTTTTAGATTGATCAAATGTTGTAGACACTTCAACAAGAATAAGTTTAATATTGGTTGTCCCATTCCAATAGGAAAAAATCAAGCAATTGATGATAGGGCTATGCATATAAGAAATTGTGACATACCTACATTTCATATTTTCAAATCATGTGAAATCAAATTTCCATACCTTCCTTAGAAACTTAGTGCAATTGGTGTAACTACTTCTCAAGCAAAGGGAAATTATCTAGGAGGACCTTACACCTTAAATGATGCATACAATAATTTTTTACTTGGTTCCTTAATTTGATTACATATCTAATTTCAATTAGTTATAATATGTGAATATATTACAAAGTTTTATATATTTTCCAATGACTATGAAATTATAAGGAAAACAAGACATAAAAAGTGTTATTTTTTTCTTATATAATTTTTATGAATGTTAATGAAATTTGTATCATATTTTTTCTAACAAAACTTGCATTATTTTTTGATTTTTTCTTTAAAAAATTTAAAGTTCATTAAATTCAAGATGATATTTTCTCTTTTAACACAAAAATAATATCATATTGTTATGTTAGCTCAGTTAGTCTCCAAAATAAATCTAGCTTTGAATTTGGTACCGACCATTCAATTAAAAACCAACATAAATTTTAGTGTATTTTATCACAAGTTTTAAATCTTAATCAATAATAGAAATCTACAACATATCTAACTACTTTCAAAAACATAAATTATTTTATCCATAGCACCACATACATTAAAATTTAGAAAGAGGAAACTCATTTTCACTATGTAACTATTCAAATTTCTTTATTTATTGAATGTAATTGGATAAGAGATTGTATCCGATCTCATCAAAAAGTATATTTTTAATCTTTAAATTTATTAATCTCTTTAAAATTTTAAAAATTTATATTTCATAAGAAAAATTAGTTTACGTTTATATTAAATGATAAAAATAAAATGTGATCTAACTCAAACTAAATTATATTTATTTAAAAAATTGAAACAACACATTATTTTTTAGATTCAAGATTTTAAAACAAATATCATTCCAAAAAATTTATATTTCTTTCCCTTCATGCTTATGTAATATCATTCTAATGTGAAAAAAAATATCTATAAGCTTCCCTTCCCTACATATGTTTAATGTTAAATATTCATAATAACGAATGAATTTTAATTGTTTACAAAGGACTTCAACAATTATTTTTGAATTAAATTCAACAAAGAACTAAATTTATCTAACATTTTATAAGGCCTAGATGTGCCCCCTTAACCAAAGAGGGAATTTCAATTCAATAGAATGATATGAAGGAGACTATTTACCTATGTTCCATTATGTATAAAGGAAATGAAAACCATTACCAACACATTTCCTAAAAATGGATTAGGGTTCTCATCAAAATAAAATGGCGAGTTAAAATAATTCCCATAGTGTTCATATATAATTTTTTATCCATTTCTATTGAGGCAAATAAATTTTATCAAAATGATTTAGGCCTATTAACATTGAAGGGAAGTTCAAAGGCCATGCTTTCTAATTGGAATTTGAACTACACCTCATTTAAATGTAGAGCATAAACCCTTGTAGGAGGCCTATAGAAAAGTATAATCCCTAACAAAACACAAGCTTTAATCAATTTTTATTTCAAGTTGATAATGGATTTATCTATATAGATAAACCATTTACTCTACTTATTGCATAATTTCCTCTATTTTATTCTCAAAGTGTTTGTCTTTTCTTTCAAAAAATTTACATGTCATAATCAATGTTACTAGCATGATGCACCCTAATCACTTAGAATTTTTAATTTTTTATAATTGTCCTATACAAGGATTTCATCTCCTTAAATAAAAGCTTCTGATTCCATAGCCAATTTTATAAGGACATCCAAAGGAACAATCTTATATGTCTATTCCTCAACTACTTAAGCTGACATATCTAAATAAAACTATATAAGTAATATATTCTTTCAAACTCTATCCCTCAATTCCTTCAATTCAAGATCTTGTTCTTTTATTGTATTAAAATCTTATTTAAAAGTTATAGAAGGTTCCTAATGAACCAAATCCATGTATTCATATTCTTTATAAAAATTCTCACACCCATTCACACTTCCTTCAATACCACCCTCCTTTTTATCACTCTTAATTTCAATACACTCTTTTGCATAATTAATTTTTCATCCCAAAATTTCATATTTTTTTACCTCTTTCCCATCTAACCTTAACTTGTGACTCAATAATCTTATAGACCTTATATATATCCATTTCTTAAGAAAAACTATAAAAAGCACCTTAATAAGGAACATCCATCTAAAATTTGCATCTTTTAATCTAATAAAACTTACAAAATATATAAAAGGTTACATGGATGATACACTAACATATCGTAATATTACATAGTATGATGCCCTGACCAATTATGAATCCAATGTGATTGATTTTAAGAATGACATGAACAATCATGAAAATCATGTTGAAAAAGATGGTAATAGGATGGACTAACACAAATTCAAATACAAGGCATATGAGACTCTTAAACTAAATTCCAAAATTACATTGTTTTATCAAAATGTATGTAGGCAATATTTATTGCATAATATGTTAACACAAGCACCCAAAATAAAATAAAATTGTAGATGAAAAGATAAAAGTGCTACCGCATTATTTAGATACTATCAATATATATATATATATATATATATATATATATATATATATATATATATAATCTATCTAAATAATGTGGTAGCACTTTTATCTTTTCATCTACAATTTTATTCTATTTTGGGTGCTTGTGTTAAAATATTATGCAATAAATATTTCCTACATACTTTTTGATAAAACAATGTAATTTTGGAATTTAGTTTAAGAGTCTCATAAAAGTGCTACCGCATTATTTAGATACTATATATATATAAAATGTTTTCAATTATATAAATAAATATAGTTATTTTAGATAAATATTTTATTTTATTTTATTTAAGTATATTGGCAAAAAAATTAATAACTAATTACTTAAATATATCAACAATGTCTTCTTCATAAAATAATTGAATTTCTTTAAGTGCACTTATCATTCTTTTATAAATTGAACTGTTAAAATTTACCAAAACAAATTATGTATATTGTAATTACAACTGGATGGGAAACTCAAAAATAAAATCACCTTGTGGACAACCTTGGAAAAACATAGAATAAAAAATTATTTGTAAAATTTACACAATAAAGGCAGGGAATTTTAGCTACATGACTCTTGTTTCACATGGATAAAATATGTAGGGATGGATTTGCATACATTTACATATGGTTAGTTCTTTTATAACTATATTAAACAAGGATATAAAATGAGGGAAAATTTAATGAAAAAAAATAGTGTATGATTAAAAAATATAGTTACTAACATTTAGGACTTTAGGAGCTATTGTTTATCATTTTTATTATATGAAAATGGATTTTACTCATGACTTCAATATTCATCAAACATTACATGTGGATGAATAATTTATCAAATATGTGTACTATCATAAGGATGCAAAATAATTTGGAACCAAAATCTTCCTTGAGAAAGGTGTAAAGACCCCAAAAATTAGGCCTCAATTTTTTTTCTCAACAAAACACCACACTCAAAACTAGCATGAGGGAAAAACTTGAGTTCTACTAAAATCTTTGGTGTTTTTTACTAAGGCACATGGATAACCCCTAATAAAAGTAACCTTTGCCTACACCTTCAAGGCTGCCATACATACCCGTAATACAGGATCAAGGCCCAATGTAATTATGTGGCACACATAATAGTAATATATTTCTCAATTATATTTAGTATAAATTAATTTATTAGTATGTTATGATAATTATTTCAAATAATGATGTACACAATAACACAAGTATCATTTTCCACTTGCCACTTATGTATTGATTGTAAAAAAACAACAATCACATCATCTAATTCCAAGGATCACTATTTTATCCATTGGCATAAATAATGAGATCAAGGTAAATGATACCATCATGACCATCATTACCTACTCAATTATTCCACATAACATATATGCATTGATTTTAACAACCAACAAATCGAGTGATCTAATATCATAAATCATAATGTGTATCCATTGGCATGAATAATGAGATTGAGGTACACAATACCATCATGGATATCATTACCCACTCAATTATTCCACATGACACATATGCATTGATTATAACAACCAACAAATCAAATAATCTAAATTACCATAGATCAAAAATTCTAATAGTGGGTAGAAATATAGAGGTAATAAAAACATAAAAAAATAGTTATTATTACCATCTCAAAAGCAACATATCCATTGATTACATCAAACAACAATCACATGATCTAAATAACCATAGATCATAAATTCTAATAATAGGCACAAATACCAAGGTAATAAAAACATAGCCAAACAACTATTGTTACCATGTCATAAGCAACATATTCATTGATTGACATCCTAAAAAAAAGTAGCAGATAAAAACATAGTAGTAAATAACACAGTGGTAAAAATGTAGCATGACAAAAATGTAGTATGATAAAACATCTTGAGGAAAAAATGTAGCAAGGAAAAAACATAGTGGTATTGGTAATTCCATCAAGACAACACAACTTTCAAATAAAAGCCCAAACTCATGAAATCACGTTTTACTCTATTATTTTTCTTGTAAATTTGGTGTATTACTTTTATGTCATGAAATGTTAATTACTATCACCAAAATAAATTAGATAAAAAATAAACAATGTGATAATCACTAAAATGTCCTAATTATTCTCTTCACAACATTTTTTCAAAATTACCAATACCGCTATGTTTTTACTCACTATGTTTTGTCCTCATGACATTTTTTGTCATACTATGTTTTTATTTCTACATTTTTTACCGCTACATTTTTTTTTGCTATGTTATCACATAGATCCCATTGATTACGCCAAATATCAATCATGTGATCTAAATAACCTTATATTACAAATTATAACAATGGGCATAAATACCAAGGTAATAAAAATATATCCAAACAACTATTGTTACCATGCCACAAACAACATATTCATTGATTACATCAAACACCAATCACGTGATCTAAATAACCATAGATCATAAATTCCAATAATGGGTCCAGATATTAAGATAACAAAAATATGGCCAAACAACTATTGTTACCATGCCACAAGTAACATATTCATCACATGTTTGATTTATATATGAACATATACATGTCTTAATTACACACTTTTTAATGCAAAAGTACAAACATCATAATCAATTATCTAGTGTAAATTACAACATAACAATCATGCTTAAATTGCCACAAGGTAAGCTATAATTGCATGCATATATTTTTAAGCATTCAACTAATACCAAGTATCACCAACAATTAGTCATAATTCCATATATGCAAAAATAAAAATCCATCTCATTATCTAATAAAAAAATATTAAACACACAATGGATTTAATATAAACATGTGCATGACTCTTTTATACACCTTTCAATGTAAAGTGTAAACATCATAAAAAACCATATAAAATAAAGGGTGCATATAATAGCCATCTAGTTATCCAAACAAGAGCAAGTCAATATACCTAGTTATTTTAATGTGGGGGAAAACACTATTCATAGGTACTATTCACTGATGATGTGGTAGGCACTATTCATCTTGGTGAGGTGTCACAACACTATTTTTGAGTAATTTGGTGGTATGAGCTGAATTTATCATATAGGACATGAAAAGAGTGGTCAAAAGGAAAACCTACCCCTTTTGGAAGTTTGTGCTAAATGGGAAGACATGAATCACTATTTACAATTGGCATCATGCTTTTCCATGTGACCTTACTTGAAGGTGGTGCCAACTTTTCCATGTGACTTTTGTCTTCAGCTATGATGACTCCATGTGAAGCATGTGGCTTGGGTTACACCTTGTCTCATGTCAAGATTCCCTCCATGTGAAGGAGTGGGATTAATTTTGATCCCCCTTTGTCCCTTTGTTATTTTTACTCATATTTTTCTATATATTGTTGTAATTTTTGCTTAGTTTGGTAGGCTAATTTGGGAAAAAAGCTTGTGTGAAATATTTGAGAGCCTCCTTAGCTTAGGATGCCAAGTTTGTAATGTGTTTTAGGATATCTTATTTAAGCCTTTATATGAGAGGATTATTTGATGATAAGATTAATGAGAATTGAGAGAAGGTTTCATGTGATGAATTCATGAGTTGAATATGTGTTTTATGAGTATTAAGGATTATTTAATCCTTTATGTGGTTTAAGGACACATCAAGTGGTATAATATCAAGTTATGATTCCTTGGTTAGAGAGAGAATGTGAGAGAGTTTAATGTAGGCATGAGAGAATTATTATAAGATTTGAATATGTGAGTGTTGTTGTTTATTTTTTAGGTATGAAGAATGCAAAAAAGAGTGGAGGGTTGCGACCAAAGAGATAATGGGAGAAGAAGACAAAGACATAGAATAGACTATTGGAGTTGTTACTAGAAAGAGTTAAAGACTATTACATTGAATAATATTTAAATCAAAATTGGCTACTTTGAGGAGAGAGATAGCCACATGGAAGTATAAAGAATGAAACCATGGATAGTTGCAGAAAAGGGAAGATAAAATATAAGAGAAGAGAAGATGAAGGAGAAAATTTACATGGAAGGCAATGTGAAAGAGGAAGAGGCTTATGAACATCCCATTATTTAAGAAATCCTTGTGAAGGATGATAGAGAGAATAAAGAAGAATATTTCAGCCTTGAAGAGTTGATAGAGAATTAATATTGTATCCATGTGGAGTTTCAAATAGAGGAGAGAGAAGAAGGCATCCAAGAGGAGATGCATGTCAATGAGGAGAGCAACCAAGAGTAATTGAAATATTCATTGGATGAAATTTTGGTTGGTGTTAAAGTTCCAACCATAGAGGAGATTTTTGTGCAAGAAAGCACACATGTGGAGATTGTAGAATAATTTGATGTTGTGGGTATTGAAGATGAGATGCAAGTTTCCATGGTGGAAAATTTAGATGTAGATGTTGTGCAAGTGTGTACACATGAATAAAGTTTAGGGGTGGATATGAAAGAAGGTACACATGATGTGAATGAGAAGATGGACATAATTTCAACCATGAGAGAGAAGTTGAAAGTTGTGATGTTATTTGATGTTGTGGATAATCCAGCAGGTTATTGGATGATGAGTGAATAAAGCTAGGTGGGATTTTGGTGGTAGTGGATGGCTAGATATCACATGGATGGATAATATGCATGATAAGGCATATTGGTGGAGGAGGATGGTATATGATGGTGGAATTTAGCGCACATATAAATCCATTAGAATATGGATATGCTTTTAGAGGAGGATGGTTTGTCATTTTATGAGGATAGTTATAAGACCAGTACATAGATGGTAGAAGAGAAGGAAAAAGGGATATTTTTTGGGTGCACTAGTGTATTGGAAGGGGATGCCATAGTCAATATGCTTGGTGATTAAAAGGTTTGTTCTACCACTCAACCCCTCTATGTGATCAAGAGATCACATTAATTACCTCGAATGTCTAATGTAGGAGCATCTAAGGGTTTGAGTAATATTGCATTACCAAAAAATAGTGGTGTGCTTTCTTATTTTCTTTAAAATAAATGAAATTGATAAAATAATGAAAAATCATAGGAGCTAAGTTACTTTCAACTATAGGAGAATGATGTGGTGAGAAAACACTATTCATGCAACACTATTTATAAGTACCATTCACTGATGATGTGGCATACACTATTCATCCTAGTGAGGTGTGATAACACTAT